>JAPDSC010069410.1:0-11404 GCA_026290005.1 Latrodectus geometricus
CATTTATCGCCAAGTTGGCAGAGTAGGGGACCTAAAGCGCAGATTAATGCAATATAGATTTTTTAAGCATAAAAAGTTATATCTAATTTACTTTTTAATTAGGGAGAAAGATCAAACAGGAAAACATTCTACAGTAAAATTAAAAATAACAGGCCACCACTCAAGTGTATTTGAAAACATAAAGAGTGTTATTACCTTCCACAAAATAGGTTAAACCAAATCTAAAGTACATTTTAAATATATAATCTTTGTCATTCACATCATAAATGAAAGTAAAATTGAATTAGCAATCTCTATCCAATATAATTAACTTCCAATAAAAATTTTGCAAAAAATATTAAACTGCATTTATATTCATAAAGAATTTAAGCTTGATGTTCATAATCCAATTTTTTATAAATATTATTTACAAATTTAGTTTATAAGTCAAAGAATATAGAATTTAATTGTTGTCAAAAGATTAAAGAGTACTGTATATGAACTTTATATATATTTGTTTACAAAATTATATATTAATTATAATAATATAATTGCTAGCTTTTATTTATTTCTATAAATAAATAAAATAGCAAGTAAACTGATTTTTTTTAAAAAACACTTTAATTATACTTATAACCTCGCCATAAATAATTTTCAGCCAAATTTTACTGATAGCGAGTAAAGATTTTCAATTTAAACTTTAAAATATTATACTTGCTTTTCTAGAATCCTAAAATGTGTAAAATTGCTTTCGGTACTAAATAAATTTTGTTTGAATAAGGAAAAGTCTAAAATTGTGTGATGTACATTAATTTAACAAAGTTTTTAATTATTACACAAAAAAAGTTTCTTACTTGTTAATTTAAATATATTATCATAAATTTATAAAAGATTATTTTATGAAAAAATTTCAGATCGATTTATTCTAAACTGAAACTTTTATACAATTGATCCATCAACAAAATCCAATCGTGTCACATATGCTTGTTTCAATAACAAGCAATTAATACCTAGTATTTTATACTGTATGTGATAAAATGGGAACTGGTATCATGCGTTTTTATCGCTCCTCTATTGCAGCGTCTGCTAAGATCCTTATAATACAAGATTTCAAACTTTACTCAGTGGCTAGATTTATTTCATGAAAAACAAAGACATGAGTCAACAAGACCATTGAGGGATTTTAAGAATTTTATAACCTGAATTATGCAAATAATAGTCATCATCTTAGATTACTTTAACATTCTAGGAAGCTTTTGTTTCGTAAATAATTTATTTGAAAGAGAGAAAAATTATGAATTTAGCTGTATTTTATTCCAACATTAATAACAGAATAATTTTTTCGGGATTATTTCAAGCTGAATTTATAAAAATGAATGCATTATTTGGCACATACATATTTAATTAAAAATAATCTTATAAGAAATTTTAACTTTTTCCTAGAAAAATTGTGGTGATTAATTAATTTAATTAATTAATACATTATTTTACTCTTTCTTAAGCACTAAATAAAGTTCAAAGGGATATTTATTCATTTTTTTTCCGAGTTTCGAATAGAAGAAAAAAATTGTATAACGGCTTTCTTGACAAGAGATCTCCCGCTGCTCTCTCAGCTCCACTCTTCGCGGCTATTTCTTGCTTGAGATGAATGAAAGGAGTGTTTTTTCTATTTAAGAAAAATTTAAGTTCTTATCGTTTTGTTTCATTATATGTGTAATTTGTTGAAAACTGCTGTTCCGATGAAAGGGTGCTCTCTCTTTTTCGTAAGAGATGCAGCATTCGGACAGAATGACTTTTTTAACTTAGGATTTTCTACAAGATGAAGGAGATGGTTGGGGGATGCTGTGTATGCTCCGACGAGCGTGGTTGGACTGAAAACCCCCTTGTTTATTGTGATGGACAAGGTTGTAATGTTGCTGTTCATCAAGGTGAGTGTAGAATTAAATGAGAACTGTCTTTGAAATCAACAACTTTGTTTCCTTTGGTGAATTTTGGATTATCTGAACTCAGTTGTATAAAAACAAATGAAAACATTTTTTTTCTTTCTCTTATATACATCTATTTACAGTTAATTTCCTATCTTAAAGGTTGCAATAATTTGATAACTTAAAATGATAAATATTTAAGTATTTATATTCAGGTAATGAGTAGCGATTTTGAAGATGTGAATTATTTATCAGTTATATTTATACTTTAATGGCGTTATTTAAGAACTGAATTTTCGTCGTATTATTCCTTATCAATATTATTAGTAAATTTTGTTTGATAATAGAGTAATCAAATTTTAAGAAATCATTTGAACTCATTATGAAATTAAACTATATTTATGTTGAATATTTTGTAAGAAATTTCAATATATATTTATCGTTCAGTGTGTACCAACAACAGAAAAAAAATCTTCATTTAAACTTTTGCTGTTGCCTAGCTATTATTTTATAATTAATGTGAACCTTATTTATGAATGATTTTCATCATTAAGTCTGAAAAGTTTTCCTTTATGTAATTATTTAATGTGGAGAAATATTCCTTAAAGTCAATACACACAAACTTGTAGTGTTTAGCAGAAAAATGAAATAGAAATCTTAATATTTCAGAACCATGAAAAGTTATTTCACCATGAATTAGAATTTCAAAGGTCATTGCAAGAAAAACTTAAATACATATGTTTGATTCCCCCGTTATGAGATATCATACAAAAAATAAGATTTAATGTAATTGTATGAAGTAGAATCATTGGTGCTTAGCAAATAAATAATAATGGAACTCTTGAGGCATGTGCAATAATTCAATATAAATTGAAATATTCCTTCAAATATATTTGAAATATTTTTATTATATTCTTGTAAATATTTTGTTCTTGTTTAAAAAAAAAGTGAATATTATCATTCTCACAATGTTATAAGTGTAACTTGGTATAAGAATATTAATATTTATAATCATATTGTAATGAGTGATGCATAATTCATGTTGCTTTGTTAATAAACAATAAAATATATTGTACACGATTTAAGGTGATTATCATACACATATCGTATATATTTCATATCTCTTTGTAGTTTTATTACAATATGATCATCTGTCAATATTTAATTATAAAGTTAGAAGATAAGAGAAAGACAAATACAAATAATTGGGAAAATTTTACATTTGTTAAACTACTAAAGATTCTTAATTTGCTACCTAAATATCATTAACTGAATAAAAATACTAATTTTTTTTTTTTTACTAAAACTATTTATTTTCACACATTTCCTAATGATCTTTATATTACTTATATATTTTTTGTAGAAAAAAATAGTTTGATTAAAATAGAAAATTTGAAAAAATAGTTACGTGCTAAGTTTCGTTGAAAAATTGCTTCTTAAATTTAGTGAAAGGATAAAATTATCAATTTATGTTCTGCATGACCACATTGTCTTCAGAATATTATATTTTTTTATTCATACTCAATTAGTAAAACATCAAATTCTTAACAGCTTTTTATCTTAACCTTTTTATCATGGTGGTACAACTGTTGGACCATGAAAGGGAGTGTCTATGAAGACAGCTATGATACAACAATTGTATCATGTATTTTTTTCCCCCTTTCAAGCGCGCAACTTTCTCCTGCTCAAATTTCTCGGGGCAGTTGAGGGAGATTTAATTGCTGTTCTTTTCTGCCTGAAAGTCGTAAAAACTGGGGACTTGTCCAAGCGGAGAATTTTGGCAAAAATCGGATTTATTGGCTCTTTTTTTTTTGTATAAGAAAACATATTCTTCCTCATTTTAGCTAATTTTTTTCATTGTATTATTTCTATATATATACATCGTAAACAGTTGCTTGTTTTGTCAGTTGAAAAAATATTTTCAATGGCTTCACGTTGTAAGGTTTTGACTGATGAAGAAAATTAAAAAGTTATTGGATGAATTAGAAGAAGAAAATTTTGCAGATTGTGATTCTGATGAATCTGAATTCAAGAATAGTAGTTTTTGTGATGATAATGATAATGCAGATTCTTCGGTATCATTTGATTTTTTAATTGACGTAATGCTAAAACAGAAGAAAAACCTATCATTTTTAAATTTATGGGAGACTTAATAAAAAATGCTAATAAAATACAAAAATTAAAAAAAAAATAACAAACAAGGTATAGACTCTTTTTCAGGGTCAAAATACCTATATATTTATAGATAGATAGATATATATACAAAAAATTTCTTATTATTACAATAGTCTTTCTTACATATGTACATAATATTTTTATTTTTAATTATTATAGAAAGGAATTTAATTATAATTTGTAGATGGTGATATGCATTGTGTAATTTCAAATTTGTGAAAGTGTGTTTGAGATTCCCAGTGAAATATGAGTTAATGCATTTTGCAATTTTTAACTATGAATAAATTAGTAGGCTAGCTCCTGTGTCGATTAACTCTTTCCAAATTTCATAATAATCTGAAGGAAAAAAAAAAACATTAGTGTACTTATATTTTTAACAATCCTTATCCCTATCAATATGTCTATATTTGGTCCAATCCTGTTAAAAAATGCTGCTTTTTATACTGATATTTTATTGATTAAAATATGGAACTGTTAATGTAATATATTAAAAGATTCTTAAAATATTTTAAAAATAACAATAGGTGTTAGAAGAGTCCTAATTCAAATGCTTAAATACAAAATCAGTCAGTCTTCATTTACATTTGTATTATCACTATGCAATATAAGCAAATAAATTATATTTGTAAAAAGAAAGAAGATGAACTTTTTTTTCTAATTATGCATTCGTTAATTTAAAAAAAACAATTTTTTCCCCTCCCTTTTTCCTTCGAAACATTTTCATGAAAAACAACACCCTCATTGTAATACAAGAGCTTTTTCATATTCTGACTTTTAAGATGAAGTGACCAAACAATGTCTTCACAAAGAACTAATTGTGATTTAGTGTTAGAAACTTGCTTTTTGAGGTGCAATATACTTGATTCGATCTCCCCCATTACTAATAAGGATTAAATATCTTTTTCCTGCCTATACATATGTCAGTATAGATACGAGACAATTTTCTTGGTTTCTTTCTTTTGACATTTATAGGAGGCCTGTAGTTTATGGACATATTTCTGGATGAGCATGCACTTTTTGATTTTACAACAAGAAGGGAATAAATCAATTTATTATTACTTAAAAATGAAAGTATTTCCAACCAAAAAGTGATATGCGGTACATATTTAAAATTACTTTATATTTGTGAGTCTATTTACGAGGCAGTTTTAATCTCTGAGTAAAATTTAAATAAACAGTGTTTTTTATTTATTTATTTATTTTTTAAAGATAATTTAATAATCATTCTTATACACAAAGCTTGAAACACTAAGGATAAGAATTTTTATATTTAGTATTATCCTAATATTTTCTTTCAAGGTAAGAATTTTATAGAAATATTTTCTGAGACTAATATGGTTATATTTACAATCTACTCTTTGAAAAAACGATTTTCAAGCCTACATTCATCAAAAAATGATTAGAATTTTGCAATTTATTGTATGACTAAAATAATTTCAAACACAATTTTTCAATTCAACTCAAGATTGAACCCACAATATTCATTCAATAAAAAGTTTCATGTCAAGCCACAGAAAAGAAAATTCTAGTTTTAAGCTTTTTCCTCAAAAGAAAAAAATAAAAGAGCACATATTTTAATACAATGAATATAAAAGTTACTTATAATGCAAAACATTTCCAAAAAAAAAGGGGGGGGGGAAGAAATAAAAACCATTGTTGTTAACATACAGATCTTTTTCAAATACTATTTTGGTAATTTATATGTATTCGCTTATGGAGTTATTATAACTCAAATATCTTTATTTACATTTTTTAATATCAAACATGCTGTTGTTAGGAATATTTTTAAAAATATTCAATTAGTTATTGCTCATCTTTTTTCTTATAGCTAAATACGTTTAGTTTCTGTAAAAAAACTGTTATTTTTAATATGTATTTTGATTGCTAAAAATCAAACAAATCAAGGAAATTTATCATATAATTTTGTACAAATTTGCTGAAACAAAAAAAAAACAAAAAACAATCAATAATTGTGGGATAAGCAACCAATAAAGTGACTGCGAAATACAGTTTAACAATTTTAAAAAATTCTTTGTAATAGAGTTATTTATGCTATATCATAATTTTCAAAAGCAGTCACAATTATCTAGCCTAAAATTTTTGTAGCACTACTTAATCTAATATGTTAAACAAAAAATTCGATTGCATATCGATAAGTATAGTATTTATGGTAAACCCATTTACATCTTGGTCAAAATTACGTCTGACCTAGTAAGGGAAATTACCCTCAAAAGATAAAGATTCATTATGGTGAAATCTTCAGCATATATGTGGAGTGAAAAATGACCCTCTCCTTTTTGTAAGGGGTTAAAAAATGTCCTCTTTTCGTGCCGTCCTAGGAGCTGTTTCTTGAAATGGTGACAACAGATTCAAAAGGTTAATATTTTTCTCTTTTTAGAACCGAATTGATCATCAAATGTTCAGTTAAAATAACTGAAAGTTTCATCTCAAGCCTCATTTTTAATTTACTTATTTAAGAATTACAAACTTTATTTCACTGAAATGTTTAATATGGAATTCTTTAGAAAATTGAAAAAAACTTTAAATACACTGCCTGACATAGGAAATTCAATACCATAAAATATTGGATAGAATGTGATGAAAAAATTATACAACCTAAACTTTCCATGGTGTTGCATTTCTATGTCAGGCAGTGTATTTCCATGTTAGCTAGGAATATTATTTCGCTGATCCAAATGCTAATTACCATACTGTAACTATTGAAGCTGTATGATGAAATAAATGTCAGCTTGACTCTTTTATGAAAACTAAAATAATTTTAAATTTATTTAATATGTTAATAAATCTAAAATTATTACCATGGAAAAAAGTTTCCAAAATTCAAATTTACTGACAACATGCCCAAGCTATTTTTTAAGCTTGGGTTGACATTTTCTTAACTATGCAAATGAAAAAATTAGAATATAAATTAAAAATAAAATATTAGCTTATTTATTTCAATGAGCATATAAGTTAATTCTCTGTTCCTTCCCTCAAATTTTGATGTAATGATTAAAATTCAAAACCAGTTTGATAATATTAGGGGTTACAAAAAAGGAGGTAAAGATTTATAGGATTAAAACGTTTTCTATGTAAATTAATGGCTTTTTGTGTCAAAAATGAATAACATATACTAAAAAATGCTGAATAACTTAAAAAAATAGGGATCTTAACATTATTAGTTTTTAAAAATATGCTTCCAGATTGTTAAATAAAAGCTGTAATGGAAAAGAAAGATTATATATATAAAAAAAAAAAGAATTGAGAAATGCTAGTTTTTCGAGAGACGTCTTTTATTGCAAAAACATTTGTATTTTTCAATCATTTTCGATACTCAAGTCTCTGGTGGATCCTAATGTTTCATAATAGTGTAAGAAAAATAGTAGTAACGAAGTACCTCTAAAGCTTTAAGGAATAATTTGATGATAACTGTTTTTTAACAAAATGAGTTATTAGGAAGCAGAAAACAAAACTTGTAGCTGTTTTCATGGCAGTGGTACATTTATTTTTTTTATATCAATCATAAACTGAGAAACTTGCAGTTGCCTGGGATTGATTGATTAGCAGTTTTAACCAGTAGTATTATATTTGATATTCCCTTTCTCAAGCTTTGAGAATTACTCTCAGAGGGAAAGATTAGATAATGATAGTTTTTATGTATGTATAAATGAGTCTTAATTTGAATCAAGAACTTTTAGAACTATGTGGCTATTGCTGAAAATAAAAGCTGATTTACAATACCTTTCTGAATATCCTTTTTATTTATTTAGTTTTTAGATAGTTATCAATGAGAACTTTTGCTTTTATATAATGAAATACTTCTAAAAATCCTAGAGAGTAATTCTTGATACACCATATATACACCCAGCCCTGAGAAGTTGTTTTCTTTGATTCATTGACAAACCAGATTAGATTATTGATATTAAGGTTTAGAAAGCTATCATTCCATTTTCTCAAGTAAGAACAATTATTCAAATAGTCTCGAATTTTTTCTTCATTGAATCTTTCATTTGACTTTTCTACATTGAATATTTTATTGTGATATTTGAAAGCATCTATGAAAAAATTAATTTTCTCAATATATCTGAGTATTTGCAGTTGGTTTATCACATTGTTGATTTTGCAACATTTTATATTCCACCATTCT
The DNA here is from genome assembly GCA_026290005.1 of Latrodectus geometricus. Lineage (NCBI taxonomy): Eukaryota > Metazoa > Arthropoda > Arachnida > Araneae > Theridiidae > Latrodectus > Latrodectus geometricus. The sequence continues at coordinate 8,227 of JAPDSC010069410.1, forward strand.
GTCAGTGATGCGAATCAAAATGTTTAAATGAGTCATGTCTAATATTGTCTTTGATGTGTCTGGTAAGTGCTTATGGCATTACACCTCTGAAACATATCTAGTCATTCTACCTAGGACATTGAGATTTTGCAATTTATGTTAGAGCTACAGTAACTATTAAATGAATATAGAGCAGGGGTGGCCAAGACGTCGACCGCGAAGACATTTTAGGTAGTCCACGCGTCCATCCCACTAATAACCTCGGCTATTAACAATTTATTTTATGATTTATGACATAGAATCAAGGAATTATTTAAAATAAAAGTTTACTACAGTCTACGCTTTATAACCCAAAACAAACTGTGCAAAGATTTACGATTTAAAGATTTATGATTAAAGGTTTACGATTTAAAACCTAAAATGGACACGATGAGCGCGATTAAAACATTCAAAGAAACTATAGAAAGGTATGCATTTCAATTAAGAAAACATGAACTGAGAAACTTCAAAAACATAGAGGAAGAGTGCATCTATAATCCAAACCGAGACTTCGAAGATTTCGCTTAACACTTACTTCTTTTGTTTAAAGGATTTGAAGGAAGATTCGCTGACTTAATTAGGTTGAAATAAATAAATTTTATGATATTTCCATTTGATTTTGACATTTAATGAAAATGTCAAAATTGATGGACATTGTCACAATGAAAATGTCTCAATGAAGTCACAATGAAAATGTCAACATTGATGGACAATGTATCTGAAAAAGTAGGACATTTAATAGATATCACATCAGTCACGGTCGAGGAAGAAATTATTAAATTAAGATGCGATATATTTCTTAAATCCAGAGCATATTTAGATATACTGATTTTTTGAAATTAATTTCCGAGGAAATGTTTCCAAATAATTACAAATTGATTTTGTATTTCAAATCATACTTTGGATCAAGGTATCTTTACGAATCTGCTTTTTCAACTATGAACAAAAAAAAAAAAAGCATTGGTCACATTTAACAGATGAACATTTAATTTCGTGTTTATGTATTGCAATATGCTCGTACCAGCCACAATATGATAAACTTGTCGCGGATATACAGTGCCAAATTTCAACTAAACGAAGTGAATAGGATGGTCAATTTTTTATATATGAATACTTTGATTATTTTCGTCAATAAATTTTTATTTTGTAAATATTAATATTAAGTTTTGTTTTTTTAGAAAAATTACATAATTTACCATATTTTCTTGTTATTGAAAATAAATATGTACATTAATTTATATCTGCTATTGGTAGACCGCCTTCGATTTTTTAAGTATGGAGTAGACCCCAGTTCCCAAAAGTTTGGCCACCCCTAATATAGAGCATACTGTCCTGTAGACATTTTGCCATTTTGCAATGACTTCTAGAATCATAATTGTCTGGTAATTTCTCTCTCTCAGAACAGCCATTCCTACCAATTCATCCTAAAATCTCCTCTGGTTTATCCTTAGGAGAACTTTGTATCTTCAGTCAAAATTTAAATTAAGAGTTTATTTTAATGTATATTTTGATAAACTAATCTGAAATTCTTTCATATTTTTTAATTAGTGGTGTTACAATATTAATATCACATTTGTTGCAAGTAATTAAAGCCAAATCATTTTCTTATAATAACTATAAGTAAAATGAGTTTTAAAACACTTATCTCTTTTTATCAGCTACTTCAAATATCATGATGTGTGTTGCAGCCTAAGACTACTTGCCAGTTCTTTTCTATACAGAATTGCAAAAATTAGCCAAAAGAGCCTTCTTTTCATGAAACAAATTGACAAAATCCAAAATAATATGTCAAATTCTTCCTTCTATATTAAGTGTCTTATATCCATTAAGTCCCTATAAATAAAGAGGATATAGATTCTAGCTAAGAGATACTAAGAGGATACAGATTCTAGCATCATTATTTAAATCATAGATTAGGCTACCCTTTATTTCTTAGAGATCCTTTATTATTCTTTACACAGCAGAATTCTTGAATCAAGACCATCTGACCATTGAATCAAGACCATTCTCAGTAAGAAATTTTACCAAAGATATTTCTACTGTGGTATATATTAGCTTTGAAATACTTCACCTGTGTCAGTTTTAATGGTTTTGTCTCTAACTTTTGCTTATACTTGATGAAATCCAATATAAATTTTATTTGCTTTTCTACCAAATATTGTCAGATTTACTTCTAACAGAGAGGAGGATTGTTTATCTCGATGAGTAATTTTTTAAATAAAGACTATTTTATTCAGTTGAAGTGTGAGACCATCATTCTTTAACAACATATTTTTATATTTCTTTACTTCTTTACACTCCAATTTTGTTGGATTTTTGTCTTTCCAGTACTCTCTCAACCCCTCCTTACAAAATTATTATACTCTTGTAATCAAGATATTCAGTGTATGGATTCATTTACATTATTTTGCTTAGCTTTTGTATTCCCTCAACTCTATCAAATGTACTTTAGTTCTTTCTATATGCTTGATATCATAATCTTATAACTTTTTGGATTACTGGAAAGAAGAGAAATTTTCTTTCAATAATATTAGAATTTTTATGTATAAAAAATCTTTATTTCAATATTATAATTTCTTTTTTATCTTATTAATTACCTTGTAAGAATAAAATAATTCTAAAATGCTTCAAATTTTAACCAAGTCCTAAAAATTAATTTTTTCCCCCCGATTCTACATTTTGAAATTTTAAATAATTATTTATCTTTAGATTGCATTTTGAAAAAGTGAAAGTTTTGAGTCTATTTTAATTAAATGATTAATTTTAAAATACTGTTAATCTTTTCAAATACAATCATGCTCTGTTAAAATCTTAGTTCAATTTATAAAAATGTTAAACCTACTCTAATTGCATACACATTTCGATCAATTTTTAAAATAATGTTAATCTGTTAAATCCAATAATCTAATAAATTTTTAAATAATGTTTATTAAAGTTATTGATAAAATTTAAAAATTCCTTTTAATTTCAGCTTGTTATGGTATAGTACAAGTTCCAACTGGACCTTGGTTTTGTAGAAAGTGTGAATCTCAAGAAAGAAGTGCTAGAGTTGTAAGTTTTTTTTTTTTTTTTTTTTTTTTTTTTTTTAAACTAATATTTTTTTTTTTGTTTATATTTTGACTGATATTTGGAAAGAGCTTTAAATATATATATAAATTTA
>JAPDSC010069411.1:5891-17409 GCA_026290005.1 Latrodectus geometricus
AGAGCCACCTTGCATGAAACTTACCATAGAAGAGTAAATTGCCCAACCTACAAAGTTGAAGTCACGATTTGCTCTAGAAAACATTCTTTTCAAACTTAAATAATCACTGGATTCTTATTGTGTTAACTGCATCACTCTAAAGGTAGCGGGCCACATCCATTCCCACAATGTTCCATGCTCGAAATTTGGAGCTCACAGAACTCTGCAAGGAAATGGTTTGTTGGCACCATATGATTAAAAGCGTTTGCATAAATTTAAAGGGTTTTATGTGAAGAAATCAATGAGATAATGTTGATCAATGGCTCTTGCAATATGAATAAAAGCTAATGTTGCCTATTAAACCCCTTTCCTGAACGCCTACAGAATCCTTTGCAAAAACAAATTGTGTAACCCTTTCCTAAACATTTTTCATACCACTTCACAGACTGAAATTTTCTTAAAGCTGCAGCAGCTGTTTGACAGAATACCAGTTTTTGCATTATGTTCTACATTTGCGATATTTGACTTTCACGCAATTTTCATAATAAATAACATTTGTTACTGACAACGCAAGCTAGACTGAAACAAAATAATTTAGGGAGACTGAAACAGCACGCCCTCTTAAAATGAGATTAAGAGAGTAGTGTTCTGTGTTCGGTTCAGATCTCCCTGAGAGAATGTATAAACTGCGCCTACAAAGTGTGCTGATTGGTTGGGTACATTTTATGAATTTAATGTTGTTGGCACAGATATTTGATAGACGAGTTTTCAGTTTCACTTCCCGATTTTACTTTTTACTCGAATTCGAGTGTTTTGAGAAGGGTCACGTGCTTCTTAGAAAAGATGTAATAAGTCACTACAGAATATCCATTCAGTGAGGTAACCAAATGACTCAGAATATGTATTGAGAAGAGATATTAAGATTATATGATTGGAGAAAAGCAAAATGTATATACATTTATAAATTTGTTATAAACGCGAAGACATAATTGAGAATGAAATATTCGCAATGCCATAAAGTATAATAAATTTGAAGATTGTATATGATGAGAATAGTATAAAAATTATTAAATATAAAATATAATAGATATAATATGTTGTTGTTTCTTATGCAATAAAATATAATTATTTAAAAATTGGGCATGATGAATAATATATAGTAAAATTATTATATATGTAAGATACAATACTGAATAATATGCAATTGGTCATTAAGAAATAAAGTAATGTATATGATTATTAATTAATATAATTAAAAATATGCTAGTCTATCAGGAAAATGCCCTCTTCTATCATTTATAGTCATAATAGCTTTTTTGACATTTTTTCTTGCTGTATTATTTACATTTGAATCACGTACATCTTGTTGGTATTCCTTTAAAATATATGCCGGTTTAACTCGGTTTGAGGAAATTGTTGTTCTACAGCCTTTCAGTTGTATGGGGATTCTTTTTGATTGTCACTGTAGGACATTGTATGGCCTGAAATACGGTTGGCTTAAAGTAGGTTGTTGATGGTCAGTGGTCAGGAAATATGAGTGCAATGTTGAAAATCTGGATTCACAAAAATGGGATTTTGTACTTGCCGACAAACACTGAGGGGAATGAGCTTCTTTATCAGTTTCTTCATATTTGCTACAAATGCCTTGTCTAAGGATTGTTTGAATTCTTTGAAGATATCTGCAGACAAAACAAAAGATTTTCCATTGGCAAATTCAGGATGAGTCGACTGTAAGTCATTCTTAAAAGCAGTTCTAATTCCTAGTAAAACTATGGGCAATGTCTGTCTATCTAGGATTTTCATATGCCTTTAAAGAACTTTTCAAATAGCGGTGAAACCGTTCGATGATACCATTTGATATTGGACTGTATGCTGTAGTAAGTATCCCATTGGTAGAAATAAGAAATAATATATGGAAAAAAGCAGATTCTAGTTGTCTTCCTTCGTCAGTAATGATTTGGGAAGGACAACCAAATCTCGGAATTCACACACTGAAAAGAGCTTTACATTCGGCCGAAGCTTTGGCATTAGGAACAGTAATAGCCTCTGGACATCTGGTGAAATGATCGATGATTTTATGAGACCATAGGAGGTAGGGGTCCTTATGAGGTCAAAATGAATTTGCGAAAATTGAGAATCCGGTATGGCAAAAGTTCCTAACACAATTTTTGTATATTTGTGAATTTTAGAACGTCGCGCGCTCGCGACAGAGTTCACAACATTTTACTTGCTCTTTTATGTATTTATAAATGTTGGAACAAACATATCGTGAACTTATCAACTTTTTGTTTCTGGATATTCCTGGATGAGAAAGTCCGTGTATTTGGTTAAAAGCGATGTGGCGATAAGCGTTTGGAACAAATGGTCGAGGTTTGCCTGTCGACATTTCACAATATAATTGCACATTTAAAATAGGAATAAATGTTTTCTCCAATTTAAAGGAAGATGGGTTTTGAAGAAGTGATTTTAATTCTGGATTATTTTCTTGAGCAAGAACAAGTTCTTCAAAATTTCAAGGAACTGTCTATTTCCATGTGGGATAATGTATCTGTCACTAGATTGTCTGAATCTTTAGTATGACTAAAATCAGTTGAAAACTGTGAACTATAGTCTAGGTGTCTCATTTGACGTGAGGAACTTTTATAGTTTCTGTTTGAAGGCATAATTTGAATTGTGTAAATTGTAAAGTCACAATATTCAAGTAAATATCAATTTTTTTATTGCTAAGTATATTGTAAATAATTTGCGATCAAATGTTGACCAATATTCTTGGCTTTTATCCAGTTTCATTGACATAAAAGTAATTGGTTCCTATGAATTATTGTTTAATTGCATGACAGAAACACTAACTGCAACATCACTAGCATCAATATGAACAAATATTTTGGTACCTGAAATTGGATGTATTATCAAAGTTGCTTTAGAAAGAACGTTTTTGGACTCAGAAATTGCACGTTCTGTTATTGCATTCGTTTCAAGCATTTTGTAGGATTTTATTTCTGTGGGATGTTAGCTTTCTTTTCATTTTTAATGCTACCCAAAAATATATTTAATGGTTCTAAAATGTTTGTGGCTTTAGGCATAAAACGTCTATAAAAATTAATTAACCCCAGAAAACTTCTCAATTGAGTAATTGTAGTTGGTTTTGGAAATTTACATATGCAGAATATGCGGTAGGAAAGCGATTCGATACCAAATTCTGAAACTTTAAATCTCAAAAATTCTCTCGTAGGCTTACCAAAAATACATTTAAATGTTTTTATAGTTAATCAATAGTGATCTAAACGTTGTAATAAAATTTTGTGATGTTCTAAGTGTTCCTCAGGTGAGAAACTAAAATATCACCCACAAAGGCATAGGCAAAAGGCAGATTATGAGTGACTTCATCTATAAATCTTTGAAATGTTGATGCAACATTCATTACAAACTCCAAATTGCATTATAGTGCTTTCGTATAATCCAAAGGGAATAATTATTGCAGTTTTATGTATATCATCATGGTTTATAGGAATTTGATAATAAGCTTTTATTAAAACTAGACGGGAATAAGATTTTGTTCTATTTAATCTAGAATATTTGGGATACCACAATTATCTTTTATTGTTGTACCACTAAGACATTTAAAATCCCCACAAGTGCGCCATTCAGTTGAATCCTTTTTATGAACCATATGTAAAGGTGATGAATAGTTACTCTTTGAAGAAGAAATGTAATTGAGATCAAATATGCTTTGAAACTATTCTCGACCAACACGCAATCTATCCAGCGCGAGTCATCGAGATTTAATACAAAGGGGAGGACCAATTGTTTGGATGTTACATCCAAACAACTGCCACTCCCTTGTAAGACGGGGTGTGCTAGAGATTCACATAAAATGTTTGAAGCTTATCTATTTTTTGATGGAATATTGTTATTGTCTTAATTATACTTGCATTAAATCATATCATTTTATTATTCTATGCCTCAATTTTTATAATTTGATTTAGGACACCTTGTACTCGATTAAAATCCTAATGTGGATATTTCCACATGAATATCATCATAGGGTACAGTATGGAGCTTGATACTATTGCACCATATGACAGAGGCCTTTCCCAACAGACTACAATAGTCTTAATAATGTCCAGATTGCTGAGGAAAATCTTTATGATACAACATAAGAATAGTATAGTGCTATTGCAGAAAAACTTTAGAGCAATTTTTAAATTTGATGTTCATGTTATTTTCTTGCGATAAAATAGACATGTATCGCTGCTCAAAATAAACATGCATATTTGAACCATTTATAAAACACGGATATTCTTCATACACCTTCAAAGTTTGGTCGAAAGTAACCAAAAAATATTTTATGTAAACAAACAATTAATTACATGGAATCACATTTTTATACATTTTAGGCAATTTAGAAATTAATTTATTCATATCAAGTTTTCTAGCGTTCTGTGCTTGGCTTTGTACACAATCTGAAATTTAAATATATTTATGTACGCTACAAGAGTATTTAATTTATTAAATTCCATACTATTGTGTAAGAAGAGAGATTTCGTATGCGTTCAAGAAATCAATATTTCATTTCAAAGTTTATCAAATATTCCCTGCAGTAAGCATGCTCAAATAAATGCGAAAATATATAGGCTTGAGATATTTAATATGTTTTGGAATCATATGAAACAATAGTAGGAAAACAATCTGACAAAGAGTACCAGCATAAAAAAGATATGCCATAATCATGGTATCATGTAAAAAAAGTTTTATATTGCATTTTATCTCATCTAATATATTCATGAATGTTAACTGTAATAATACACTGATGTTTACCTCAGTTATAACGCTTTTAACTATTATTAAGTAATGTGCTTTCGTCTCATAGTGGAAAACGATTAGAATTAGTAAGTCATAAATGTCACATTATCATAATTTGAGGAATCAGTTTGCTTCCTTGTATTTTTTAAAAGGATGTGAATATTGCACAAGAAGAAATTTTTCAAAAGATATGAATACTTTGGGCATTGAATAACGGACTTAAAATATCTATGACTATATTACGTTATTCAAACATTTATTTGAAACAGAAATGATTATTAAAATCGTTCAATAAACACCATTTTTACAAGAAATATAACACATAATAACAGGAAATTTGGGATACTATGAGAGAGAGAGATTGGTATAGTCACAAACCAAAATATAAAAATCATTGAACTTCAATTTATATTGTTTATATATATATATATATATATATATATATATATATATATATATATGATATAACAGTGAAATTGTGTGATAATTACATATAAATAGGCAAAAATTATTTGTCTGTGTGTCGAAACATAGTCCACTTTTAATGTCAAATTTTTAGAAAGCAAATTTGTCTGTATTTTGCAGTTTTCGTTTATCAAGGAAAACTAATAAACTAATTCTGCTATAAAGGCATCACTATAATAGATCAATAAAATCACATCCAATAAATCTGAATATAATTTATTTAAAAAATACATATAAATTTTTTTTTAATTGAATAAAATCTTATAAATACACGTAGACACACGCGCACACACACAAACACACACATAAATGCAAAGCTATGACTGTTAACATTTTGATATTTTATCGACAATTTAGATTGTAATATAACCTTTTGAAATACATCTTTAACATCAAAAGTACCCGAACTTGATGATACTAAAATTGCACGTAACTTGCTGTTACAGTTTTCAGACCATAAACATCGATTACACAATTTCAATTGCCTAACTTTTATTTTCATCTTTATCAAAGAACAATTGTAAAATGTGCCAAATTTTCTCTTTATTAAATTCATACAACTCTTAATAACAAGCTTAAAATTACTCGATATACTGTATGAAAATATTGATCATTGCAGCTTTCTACCACGAAAATAATGTGTGGATTAGTTTTTCCTCAATTTAATATATATATATATATATATATAATTTGTAAACCATTGTAATTATTTTCCCACTAATGATACAGACTACTGACTTTGTAAAATATTTTATTTACTTATTTTTACTGGTTTCCTCCAATTTGCATTTTATTGAAGTTTTATGTAACTCTTTAAGGAAAAGAGAGTGTTTCGAATGCAATGAATTGCTTTTTATCCTGAAAACAAAGTGAGACATTTTTATCAAAAGTTCTCAGAATTTTAAAATAGAAAAACAAACATTTTTTAAGCAGAAATGTGGCTTTTAATGAAGGAATACTAAGTCCCCTTCATGTTCACCATTTCAATTTTAAAGTTTTTGCTTCTGCCTGGTATTAAATACTTTTTTTTATTGGGATAGAAAACTACATTGCGTAAATTATTCCACAGAAACAAAATTAGTCTAACATTCTTTAAGCAAAATCTCATTTGTCCACTCGGGAAACTTTCCTCCTTCATTTCTTCGAATTTTACATTTTTTCTAGAAAATATATATTTTTTTTCAAATTGACGGTTATCGCCGAGAATGCTTTTGAGATAAATGGAAAGTTTCCCAAAACTTTTGTATATTTTTGGCATTTGAAGTGTCGTGGTTATCAGAATATGCAATTCTTTTTTTTTTTTACTATCGCTCTCTAAAAAGAATGTCCACCAGTTTGGTAATAAAGTCTATTGAAATTTCTCTCAATATGTTGCAAAAATGTTTGTTCTTTTATTTGGAAGAATGTCGAAAATGTTTTGCACAATACGGAAACATATTTAAGTAATTTCAAATATATTAAAGTTTATTCTTTACGAAAAAAGAAATGGTAGGGAACTTCTGGAAGAAATTGTGGGAAGAAAAAGAGAAAATAAATAAAATGTATAAAAGAAATTTTTAAAGGGTAAAAGAAATATAAAAATCGAAAGCCTTTACTTCTTTTCTTTAGCAGGAAAATATCCAATGTACTAGAGGGTGTACTTATCAAAAAATAAGTGGAGAGCAAAACGTCATCAATCCATCAATGAATATCTACGAATGAGGCAAATCTCTATAAACTACATAACCTAATTTGCCTTGAGATGCCATAACTGCAGTATGACTTATTTCAAGTACTAATATTTTAAAGCAGTTGTATAAATCGAAAGTACTGATGTCTTCATAGTGTAGACATGTCGTACGAGCTTTTTTATTGAAATCTTGAAAATACAGAAGGTCAACACTTTTCAACCGATGTTCAATAAGTTAATTAAGCTATTTCACTAACAAAAAATTTCTATACTAAATTAGACTCATCAGATTCTAATGAATATATGTTTTGTAAATTAATATTTTTTAATATTATTTAACTCAAAGTGCTATTACATTGATAATACGAGACTTTACTCACGTTAATTTTTTAATGAATACAGAACTTGTACAAGTAGTAAAAGATTCGGATGCAAGCGAGTTTCTGTCTACAAAGAAATCGATTATTAGTTTCCTTTGTTGTAATCATAGTTCATCAACAGTGGAATCAATACAAAATACTACATGATCGCTGGAACTATTCAATCAGGGTTCTTGGTTAGGTCCGTGATCTTATTATTTCTTCGCCTACTGAACAGACTCAGCGTCTAGTTAATCCTATGTCTAATTAAGACCTAATCTAGCTTATAAATTAAAATTTTAAGCTAGATTTATTTATGTATTTAAAGATTCTAAGGAGAGAAAGTTAAAAAAAACTCATGCAAGGTGTTGATTTTGGAGATCAGCACCATTCTGCATTACTAAGGCAAATGCATGATTTGGCGGGTAAATATGTTGGATATACAATGGCAACATCATGGCTCCAACATCAAATAAATAAAATCCATTTTTATTACTTATGGGAGAAAACTAATGGTCATGACTCACAAAATTGTCGATATCGCAGCACTTAGAGATATACATGCTTTTGAATCATATCCAACGAAATCCACACAGTAATTGGTGATCTTAAAAAAACAAATTTTCAAAGTAAGGAAAAAAGTCGATAAACTCGCTATTCTATACTAGAGTAGCAGATCTCGTTAAAGGTGTAGAAACTTTTCTGTTAACTCTTCTACTGTCGGTACGAGGTATCATGTACAATTCGTCAAAAAGGGAACGAAATGGGTACCTTCGTCTTCTTTCAAGCAGGAACACTTGGCATTTGAGGCTATGAACGTTGCGGGTAACATTTACCTAGAAATAACAGAGAAAAGTTTGTCATGAAACTTTTAATAGGCACTAAAGTTGTTGTTTTAGTTACGCTCATTAAATTAAACTTCAAAAATCACCTCTCTTATGCGTTTATCAGCTGTTAAGTATAAAAAATTCCGGTTTACATTTACAAAGTTTGCATTGTGATATTGGCTTATGCTATATTTTTTTATGGATTTTCGCGTTTGTTATGAACAAATGCTAACGTGTCAAAAGAAATTTTGGGAAATGATTTTATAACCCATTACAGTGAACCTAATTTCCAATAAATTACTGATCCTGATTTTATAACCCATGAAAATATTACAGTAAGCCTAATTTCCAATAGAATTACGAACAGATTAACTATAGTTTCTTCTTAGGGCTAAATTTTCACAAGAAAGTCCTCCAAACATTCTATGTTGCATTTATCTCTGAAATTTGATGATTCTTTGAAAGAATATAATTCACTTTTTGAGGATAACAATAAAAATATCGGAAAGTCCAGTTGGAACGGTGTTACTCAATTCCTAGATAACCAAAGCTCGCCGGTAATAACAAATGCCAGGTGGTTGTCTGCTGAGAAATTAGAGGCAATAAAAGCTGAATTTTATTAACTATTGAAAAAAGACATACGAAGCCATTTAAGCCAGTTCTGGAGTAGTCCCTTACATATGATCAAAAGTTCTTGTTGCTCTTGGAGATCATGTGTGATTATCGTATTTGAAATGTAATCACTATTCTAGGCAAATAACCAACTGCTTATATGTATTTGATTTTTCTTCAAATCTGTGGAGTAAAACTGTGTTTTTCACATTAGATTTAAACAAAAAGCTTATGACATATGAAAAAATATTTTATTACAAAGACTACAATTATGTCGTCGTTGTGCCATTTAGTTGAGGAATACTATTCAGTCGAAGCAGAGACTTCTCATCAAGGACTTGAATTTTTCTTAGGATATGTCAATTACATCAATTGCCTTCCCTGAAGAACATTGTACAGATTTAAAAGAAGCCTTTTACCATTTGAAGCAACATAATGTAATAATTTACTTATCAAAATTTACATTTTTGTTCATTTTGATGTACAAAATGCAGCAAAGGAAATTTAAATGCACAAGACATTATTTGACGGAAGTGCCTCTACATTAACCTTTAAAGGATAAAATAGAGGCAATCTTGAATTTTTCAATAACTACAGTTAAGGAGCTTCAACGATTTCTGGGTGTTTTAATTTTTTACAGAAAATTCCTTTTTCCTGCTACGGAAATAAACTACCTTCATACTATTTCTTTAGTTCATCAAAAAAGAAATATAAAACACTATGATTTTGACTTCCTAAATTGATATTGCTTTTGAGTTGTTTCGCGATGCTCTGCCTAACGCCACACGTAGAGCACATTTAGCCACCGAGACATCTTTAGCTTTCACGACAATTAATTAGAGCTTGTGTCCAACAGTATGTTGAAAACCACTGATAACTGTTGGGATATTTTTGTCCAAAAATATGATAGGAAACGAATATGATAGGGAACTGTTGTCTATTTTTGCTAGCATTAAATATTTCTAAAACCTAATGAACGATGCACAAGTTTTACCATTTACCAAATACAATATCCCAAACCGTAAACAATGCTTTAGGCCAAAACTTTGTCAAATTATCACAAAGACAAATCCATTATCTCATCTCTATTGCAGAATTTACCGCAGATACCTGTCATATTTACGGCAAGGAATATGGTGTAGCTGATGCCATGTCTCGTATCTATAGTGTGAAATATCCTGATGCAGTACATTTAACTGCTCTGGCTACTACTGGTTTAGAGTTTAGAACATTACTAAAGAATAAAGACTGATCTTAAACTGTGCAAATGCTATCTACCCAAATAAAAGATATTCCTATCTACTTCGATTCTTTTTACGAACATTATATTGCCCAATATTCCACATTTTTTTCGTCAGTTAATTTTTGATATTGAACACAATCTAGTTTATCCTGGTATGAAAGCAATAGTTAAGATTTTAACTGGCAGAAACATAGATCTTGCATCTTTTACCAAGGAAATAAAGAATCATGAATAAATTCATGATTCTTTAGCTGTGGTTCCAGTTTCTAATATCTGTTTTGCTCTTATAAATATTGATCTCATTGGTTCTGTGTCATCATCTCAAACTTTCATTTAATGTCTTAGGCAGATGTACATAATAGTATGAGGAATTCTTACGGTAGCTATAACCCAGGCTTTGTATATTGGATGAATTTTTATTTTGGGAATTTTCCTAGCTTGTTAACCTGACAGTATTATGTGAAATATTTATGACAATAATTACAAAATCCTTAGGACTTTTATGTCTAAAAATTGTATTGTGCTTAGAAACACTTATTAGACAATATACTAGTTATTAACAATTGCATATACTAACATTTATAATTTTTATTTATATAAATAGAAATAACATATTTATGAATAATATGTATATGTTATGTTATAAAATTTAAGACTATTTTGTTCTTTGTGATAAGTAATTTACACATTTTAATTGTATGATTAATCAAATCGAATGCATGCGTAATGTTTTTACACGATATTAAACTGACTAAATATTATCTAAATTTCTCATAGAAATAAATTACAGAATTACAAGAACTCTTTAAAAAGGGCTTTTTAAATTTGAGAAATTGAAATTTACCCAATTGTTTTTGAATATCTAAATACTTGATTTCTTATAGAATTAATTTTTAAGAAAGACTTATCGGTTTTGTCTTGTTCATTCATAATAGCTATTTTCGATTACATTGATGCTTATTTTCATACAGCGATGACCAAATAGAGCAAGAATTTTCTATAGAATTCAAATTTGATAAGTGAATGAATTTTCATTCTAAAACAAATTTAGTTGATTTAAATCCTTGACAATCAGTATCACGTCGCTAAAATTTCTTGTGTGATCCTCATGAAAGTGGATCAAAAGATGTAGAAATAAGTAATATTTATTCGTTGCAACATGAGTTTATTTTTTAAGAACATATCTACAGATCTTAATATGCAATACTCTTTCGATCCTCGTAGAGCCATCACGTATTTTTTACTCTTGTAAAATCTTGTACCCTTTCATGTTTTCATAGTGTATGTTATGGCACAATATTTATGATTCTTTTATTCAAACTGAGGGCGTTTCTCAGGCTAGTACTTTAAGTGCCACAATGTTCAATCTTTTCATTAGTAACATCTTCTATCAAGTATCGTCTTCAGTAAATAGTTCACTGAATTCTGACGACTTTCAATCATATAAAGAGCCAAATGTACATCCAATTGGGAGACAACTTCAGCAGTTAACAAATTGGCGTCATGGTGTGCAAGAAATAGCCATATTTTAACACCTGTCAATCATATAAAGAGCCAAATG
>JAPDSC010069411.1:17419-32091 GCA_026290005.1 Latrodectus geometricus
CCTGTCAATCATATAAAGAGCCAAATGTACATCCAATTGGGAGACAACTTCAGCAGTTAACAAATTCGCGTCATGGTGTGGAGGAAATAGCCATATTTTAACACCTGTCAAGCACTGATGTATCCACTTTTGCAAAAAGACCAGCCTTTAAAATGATCTATTTACATCAATTCACACTTCATCACTCTTCTTCTGCATCTGCTGTATCTGTCTAATAAGTGCTAGAGATCGCTTAATCTCTTCAAGGGTCTATCAAATATATCTTGGAAGCAGTGCTATGTCCTTCCTAAGAGTTTACCAGTCATGGATTTTATCCTGCATTGACAAGGACTTTATGGACTTCCGTTCAACTAAGTCTGTTGGTAGAAACTATTGGTATCAACAGATACACCTACATCTTTACATTTCTTACATTCTGAATTTCATTTATTATTATTATTTAATTTATTATTTTTATTAAATTAATTTTTATTATAATTAACATTTATTATAAATATTAAATGAATATGTTACTTTCTATGTAAAATCAACTTAGTAAGGGGTATGATAAGTGTGTATGTGTGTGTAAGAGAGAGAGATAAAGTATGAGAATTTTTACTAATTTAGAAAAAAAAATGAATGAAAATTACGTATAAAGGGCTTTCTGCAATATAGTAAAATGAAAACTTTGCCTTGCAGTGGCGAATTAGTAGAATGTTGAATTAGAATATTCGTGTTTTTGGATCGAATCTCGCTATATCATGAAAACAATCGAAACAATGCCGCCCAATCTGTCTAGTGGTTAGCGTACCTAGCTGCAGATGGGTGGGACCTGGGTTCGAATACTGACTCGGGCATGGATGTACTTTCTCTCTCTCACTTCCGTTTCTTTCTGTGTGAATGATTGCCTACACTATAAAAGCCTGGCTGGCACACGACAACAACAATCTAAGGAATAAACTAAATAAACATACTTGTTTAATAGTATCCAACCTTACTTCACAAGCGAATAACACGGATTTTAATAATAAGTAACTAAAATAAAATTATTCTTTGTTGACCTAAGTAGAAATTGTTTTAAAAAATTTGTTTGCATTTTACTTGTTTATGAAGTTTAAGCCTTGATTTTCAAGTAACTCTTCAAATTCAACATTCGAAATTTATCTTAAAGTAAACAAACCTGTGTTTGTATGTGAAATATTTTTTACTGGTCTGTTTTATTATTTAACGAGTACAGGAGATTTGTTTTGTTGCAAGTCGGTTACTGTGAGTTGATATTTCACATTTCTTCCCAAATCTTTTTTGTTTTTTTTCTTAAAAATCGTTTCCTATTAAAATATTCCAAATAGATGTTTTAGAATTATTAATATCTGGTTTCCAGTTTTCCAAAATTTAAAAAAAAACTGACTTTTTGAAAGAATGAAAGTGAAAAAATGCTATCTAGATCTACACATTTTTAAGGAATTTGTTTAGTAGAAGTCATTTTGTTCTTACTGCATTTTTTAAAAATTTTATATTCTGGCCTGATGAAATGGAATTTTAACTACTTTGATTGAAAACTATGTTGTTTAAAGAGTATGGATGAATTCAATCGCCTGATATAACATTTGCAGTGTGGTCAACTCATCTGTTTGCAATCAAAGTGATGCATGACGGTTAGAATTTCAACACGCATTCTCCAATGAACTGCAAAGAAATTTCTTCATTCAGTTAACGCAACAATAGACTGAGTGATGATGATGATATCAGGAACCTTTAAATTTTTGATGCGCTATGTGAACACTCATAAAATCAAGATTTACTATGCTGTGTAAATAGGTGTCAATATATAATTTTGATATTTTTTTCTCATCAGAAGTTAAATTTGCATGCTATTACTAAAATTTGAAAATGCATGCGACAATTCTAGAAAAAGTGACCAGTGTAAACCATGTAAAAAGTGAGTTATTTTTATCGACAAGAAGTTAAATGCATAATTTCTGAAGAATTATCCAATATATTCAAATAAGAATTCTATTTTCTTCTTCCTAAAATCCAGAAAATGTTTTTAATATCCAGAAATTTATTAATCCTAGCATTTTCTACTGAATCAAAGTTCAAGTCCAAATCTCTGACTTCTGTCTCAACAACTCAACTTCTACTTTGAATCGGATACTTGTAGGGACCTCTAGACCTACAGCTAGGTCTAAACTAGATCGTCTAGGCCCACAGCTAGCTTTCATGTAGAAGACGTTACCGTCGAAATGCAAATATAAATAAAACCAAAATGAAATAAAAAATTTCTTATATGAATTTAGTTTTTAATTTGTAGATTTTAGTCTTCATAAGATAATTAACTCATACAAATGGTATTAAAACATTTATTTTATTTGTAGAAAAAATTATTAAAATATTCAAAAATTGTCAAAAAAAAAATATTTACTGCCGGGTATACAATTATATGAGCTGAAAAAACAGGATTCAAATTAATTTTTTATCATAAGCTTTTAACATAAAATCATATAAAAATATCAAAAAAGATCCTACTGAATTTTTACTTAATTATGCATTTTCATTTGATGATGGTTAATTATATTTATGACAAAATTATGATTTCCAAAGAAATGTTATTAAATGTTTTTAATTTGCTTAAATTTCTATTTATATAACACACAATATAAGAAGAAATCTTAAGAGAAGGCTTTTATAAAAAAAATAGCAAAATATAATCAATGTAACGAAGTGCCTTATACTCAAAGAGAGAAACTGTTGCCATGACAACGAATAACTTAGGTGGCGAGTAATTAAGTTAACACTTTTAACGAAAAAAGTAACTGCGAGTCAAATAAAATTACTTTAAGCTGGGATTTACTTTTTTCTGAAGACATTTTCTAAAATATTTACGAAAGTGGCACAAAATAGATGTTTTTTTTCACAAACATTTATTCCACAAAATGTGTATAATGAAAAGTATGTATTCCAAAATGTATTTAATAAAAAATTCATTCAAAATAAAGATATGTAAAGCAGAAGAATTATAAACGCACTAGTTTAAGGAGAAAAATGTTTGCAAATATATTTTCAGTTTTTATATTTGTATTTTAGAAATATGCCCAAAAAAACTTATAATGAGATCTAAAAGCATCGGACTTTAACAGAATATATAAGATTAAAAATTTTAGTTACTGTCTTAGATAAATAGTATTTGTATTTTACATAATGTAATAGTTTTCCTGATAAAGTAATGTACATTTGATTGTAACTATTTTTAAAAGTTTGCCTCCTTCTATAGTAAATATTAATAATTGCATTTAGAAATGGCGGTTTATTCTTAATAAATTTATAATCTTATGCAATGCTTTTGCTAAAATTCTTATAATTTATGTTATTTTAATTAAGAAATAAAGATCATTGTCGTAAACATTATTATGAAATAGTTTATTAACTTACATATGCGAATAAAAAATTATCTACATTTTCTAATTTTTAATCCTGTCTTTTTAAGGTGGATTTCTTGAAAATTTGCTTCATTTTATATAAATGTATTAATATTTATTTTTATAATAACATGTTAACAACTCATACATTAGATAATAAAAAATACATGTATTTATAATTGCAATTTAAGAGAATTTTCACGTTATTACTTATTTTTATTTATTTATTTTTTGAATTCGTATCTAATCAATTGTTTCAAAGAAATAAAGTTTTACTTAAATAAAAAACGTAATGCAAGGAGGTTTAAATATTAGATTATCTGGTTAAAATAACTAATCTCGTAATTTTAAATGAAATAAATTTATCTATAAGAAAATATATGTTTTCCAATTATGAATAAACAAAAAATAAATGGAGAAAGAGTGAGAAATAAAAAAAATATTTCAGAAACAAACTGACAAAAATTAAGCTATTAAACTCTGTAATAATTTATCATGTACTAGAGGAAATCTCTGATTTTTCAACGTTTATGGTTAGATGATTATAAAATGCACTACAGTATTCAATTGAAATTAGTTGACGACACTTTTGTGCAAATTTTATTTTAAACTACGAATATATTGGATTATATATATTATTTATCCTCTCTGAATGAAAAGAAATAAAATGATATTTTAACATTTGTTTTTATTATATTTGATGTACTTTATGAATAAAAAATTTACACCAAAGCCTAAATATTTTTTGAAATGTCAAACGCATGTGTATGTATTGTTGACCACATTCCTACATTTAGACAGAGAGGATTAAATTAATTAATACAAACTTAAAATTGTTTTTTGTTAATATTACAAAACTTAATATATTCTTTCATATGAAAAATAGATTCAGTTTAATTAGTTTGTTTTTAGACAATCTGCTTTATCAGTCCTTCGATTAAAGAAGTTTTTAAGATAAATATGGTTTATTGTTAATTGAACTTAGCAAACAAAATGTATTAAGCTGACCAATTATCGTGGTTTTAATTTATAAATTTAAATTAAACTGCAATAGTTGGTTAGATAGTTAATTTTTTTGATAGAACCTTCTCATATTTAAATTTTAAAATAAAAAGTTTTGAGAAGAGAACAGTTTATTTTGAGAGTTATTTCAGTTCAAACTAAATCCTTCCAAGTTATTTGTTTCTGTTGTTGCATCAAAAGAATGAATTCCTGCTCTTCATTTGCCGGTTAGTTTCCTATTCGCGTTGAAAGAGAAAGAGAGCGTAGGAGATAAAATTATCTTTCTTAGGCATTCCCCTGGAATTTTGCAACTAAACTCGGAGGAATTCAAGATGCAGCCAATGGAATTTGAGAGTATTATCGTTGCGGAATACAATTCCCTCGAAAAAGTTTTTGAAAAAACACTAAACTATTTTAATTAGATTTTAGCTTTACGAAATAAGATTTGTTAATTTATTGCCACGAGTTTCCATTTTATACTACATTAGTAAGAGCAATGGAAGTAGTTAATAATATTTGTGGAAAATCAATTGGTTAAAGATAATTTTTTAAAGATAAAGTTGAGTTTGTGTTTTATTATAAATGTTTTCAATAATTTCATAAAAAATAGGGTTTATTAGGGAACCATACCCATCCGCTTTCGGGATCATAATTTTTTAAAGATAAAGTTGAGCTTGTGTTTTATTATAAATGTTTTCAATACTCTCATAAAAAATAGGGTTTATTAGGGAACCATACCCATCCGCTTTCGGGATCATAATTTTTTAAAGATAAAGTTGAGTTTGTGTTTTATTATAAATGTTTTCAATACTCTCATAAAAAATAGGGTTTTTTAGGGAACCATACCCATCTGCTTTCGGTTTCAGTGGGTTACAAAGAAAAACACGCACTAACTTTTTTTTAAAAAATTGTATTGGATGTATTATGATATATTTATTTTATTCAGTTTGTGTTACTCTAAGAAATAGGGTCACTGGTGTCCAGAAGTATTGAATGAGGGCCATCGTCGTTCATTTCTTTTCGGGAAAACACATTCGCTGCAGGGAGTAAGAACAATCTTTTTAAAAAATAAAAAACAATTATTTTTACTATAACATTACACAAGGGATACACAGGAAGAAGAGAAAATATATATTCTTATACATATTTTCCCTACCCTCCAAAGGTAATGCATAAATAAAATCTTGTTGTTGTTACTTATGACACTTGGCGAAGCTAAGCCCGCCCTTCAGGGACTGGGCGAATGAAGTTAGAAAGAGTATATATATCTTCTGTTTTAAATAAAATATTAAAATATATAAAGAATTATATGAGTCCTTTTTCTAGACAAAGCAAAATTGTGGTATGGTGTGGTCACTGGAAAAAGAAACTTTACGTTGCACGAATCAGTGCTTGTTACCATTTAAATTAGTAGTTCTGTAATGAAAGTTTTGATGTATAACGTTATGTATAATGTATAACGTGTCTTCGATTTAGCCAGAGATCAAAATTCTGAGGTAAATTTATTTTTCTACTTTCAACCCCCAAAGAAAAATTTGCAAGACAAACAGAAAATGGGATTTTATTGATATAGTTGATTATCTCTGTATTTCTGATTTTTATATCCTTGCTACGGACTTTCTGTCGTAATTTGCTAGAGCAACCATCGCCATGATTTTTGGACCTAAGATTATTGAATATGCATGTTTTAATACTGTGTTAGATTCTCAAATAAATATCATAATTTTAATCGGTAACTTGAAATTTAATTTCTCTTTCCGTATTTTTTATTAATGGTTTTCTTTATAAAATGGTTCTCCTTAGATTTTCATACACAATTTGTTTCAACTTGATTCATTATTTAGTAAAAAATATAAATTGTTAAGGAGTTCGTTTTACTTTTAAACTATTTTCATGGAAGTTCGTTTTAAAATATTTCCTAAAATAACATCCCATCCAAAGTCATTGTTATTTGTATACACTATGTTATGCATGGAATTTTAAAACATAATTCATACTAATGATTGGGAACATAATATGAGATTTCAACCTTTAAAAAGAATGCGATGCGACCAGCAACTCGCATATCTCTCTAGTTATTCAACAAAGGTTGAACACATGCGCATGCTTCTGCAGCAAAAAATGGGTTTTTTTTTCTTGTAGTGAATGAATAAGACTCATTATCTATAATAATTCTTCTCGAAATGTGATTTACACGATGTATATTAAAATGGTTGGCAAAAGTCTTCAGGTTTTCTACTACAAGGTGCCAATAAAGACATTAATTTACAGTCTCACTGTTGTTTAGCAATACATGCAATTTTTGAAAAGACAATCTTCCTTAATCATATCATTCACCAGCAGAATACTGGACTTTTGCCCGGATACTGGCCACACCCTCGCAGATGACCCTGGAATGTTAACAGATATTAATTACAAAGACATAGCGGGAACTAGCAACATAAATGGAGTACTTTAGTGCATCGAGCTTTATGAATTGATTGTAAATGCCACACCTGCATATAGTGTATATGGTGATTTGTCTTCTTTGCATTGTTTTCATTCTTTTTTACTCACTTTTTTACATCTCTGTTAAAAATCTAATGGATAGAAAAATCAAATTGAGTGTGTTCTACTTCTTAACCAACATGCCTTAAATCTCATTTTGTTGAAACACTTTGTAAATAATTGATTTCATTTAATAAGTGCTCCAAAGACCTCTTTGAGGTGTAGGAGGCACTACAATATTGGGGAGACAGCACCAGTTATTTTTAAGGTATAATTCAGTGTCTCTTCACTCAGATATGTGTATGTAGTTGTAAAACAGCTCCATTGCGAGTGAATACATTGGATTTCTTCTCACTCACAACGTAATAGATGTTGTCCTTTCAGCTAGCTCGTATTTCGTTGACATGAATGCAGTCCACTATAAATCTTCTTCGAAAAAAATGCATGATGGATGTTAAAATAATTTACAACAGTCCTAGGTAGGTTCTCAAAATACCTAAATCAAATTATGGTTCACCTTTGGAGAGGGACATTTCACAGCTTTGATCGTTAAATGGATAGAAGCATTATAATGATGTCACAGGCAGGAAAGTATTGTTACTATGATTTCGGATCTGTTATTGCTTATGGTATTTCTCTTATACACTTGTTTTTAAAACTAATGGGTTAATCTGTTAAGATTAATCAGTTGGTTTTAGTTAGTTAAAAAAAATGTCTAGCAATAGTTTTGAGGCTTGCAAATATACTTCGGTGATTATCTTTTAACAGTCATTTCCTTGCTCGTATAATATCATCAAAGGTTATTTACTTAACATGAATCACATGAATGTCATGTGTGATTCACAAGAAATTCTTCTACTTCTCTAAAATCCAATTACTATGGCCTACCTAAATATGCTTAATTTGTTTCGTTTCATAAAGTGTTATTGTTGTTGTTTTTTATTCCACTTGGCCTAGGTAGACCAAGTCCAAAAGACCTTTATCGAGAGAAAGTCATATACCATCGCTGGATTCCCCAAGATGAAATTCTTCTCCTGCCCCATGCAAGATAGCAAATGCTCAGGTTTAGCCAGGTGTTGATTGCATTTCAGTTAAACAGGGAGGGTCTTTTGACCCTGAACAAATACCAATCCAAGTGTCTGACCACTGACTATTCTTGCGTGTTTCATAAACTTTGCCTGTAATATTTCCAATTAATATTAATATACTCTAAAAATATTTGGGTATAAAATATGCTTTTAAAAAACAATTTATAAAGAGAAAGGCATACAACTTTATATTTGAAAGCATTAGATATTAGTCTATATTTTTATATTTTAAAATCATATCGAGACATTAGGATAAATTTGATGAGGCACGTGACTTTCCTGAATTGTGTCATTTCATTTTAAGATATAGATTGTGTCTGGACCACTTTAAAGTGAAAAAGATTATAAAGAATTACAAGCTAAGACTTGGCATTAAAAATTAGCTCTTAAAACTGTCATGCGTCTATAAATCATAATGCTCACAATCAATAAAAATTTGAGATTGTAATGAAAGGTGTATGTTTAACTTGCTTTATACTTAGGTGAATCTCATTTAATTCAACTTTCTTATTTTAAAAATCTTGATAATTTAATTTTAGACATGCTATACAGTTTATATGTGCTATTAATAACAGTTTAAAGTTCATACTGTCAATTCTTCAGTTATATCAAATTTAATAATTTGCATTTTATTCTAGGCCTGCACTGGAGTGAAGTAACGGGAGGTGAACTTGGCCTTCGCATCTTTGGTGCCATCATCTGTTCCATGCTAGTCACCATGACATTGATTGGGAATGTTTTAGTCTTAGTGGTTGTATCAAAATTTCGACGCCTGAGGTCAGTTACCAATCTTCTGCTTGCCAGTTTAGCTACAGCGGATATCACAGTAGCTTCTCTAGTCATGCCATTCTCCATAATTTACGACCTTGACAGACAATGGAGGTTTGGTCCTATCGCTTGTCATTTGTGGATATCTTGTGACGTGATGTGCTGCACGGCATCAATACTTCACTTGTGTGTTATAGCCCTCGACAGGTTTTGGGCGATTACCAAACCATTTCGTTATCGATCTCTCGTTTCTCGAAAACGCATAGGATTTGTGATTGCCTTTGTGTGGATGTGCAGTGCCGCCATCTCTTTCATCCCGATTTTCCTTGGTTGGTACAGTGACCATCCTATCAGCATATTCCAGCCCAGTAAACAATGCTCCCTAACCGTGAATCACATTTATGCAACCATTTCTTCGCTGACATCATTTTACTTACCTTTGCCAATTATGTTTTACGTCTATTTCCGAATTCTAATGGTAGCGGAGCACCAAGCTAGAGAAATCAAGCAGCTCGAGAGATCTCTTCAAGGTGTCAACGCACACGGAATGCGCAGGAGTTTGAGAAGGAGGTCAAAGCAGGTCGTGACGGACACGAAAGCAATCAGAACTTTGGGCATAGTCATGGGTGTGTTCTGCGTGTGTTGGTTGCCCTTCTTCCTCATGTATGTCATCCTGGCATACTGCGCAGACTGTTACCTCAGCTACGAGATCCGCAGCGCCATCACGTGGTTGGGATACTTCAACTCGTCTTTCAATCCCTGCATTTACGCCTTCTTGAACAGAGACTTTAAAGAAGCTTTCCGCGTAGTTCTTTGCTGCAAACGTCACAATGGTAGCGCCATGGATGAGACCAGCACAGGAGGAGGCAAGAGCAACATGAGGATGGACAGGCTCAACACCGACATCATCACACCAGAGGCTAGAACACCGTGTCTGAGCCCTCAAATCGACCACGTGTCATGGCCGTCGGTCGAAGCGTCTTACGAGCAATGCCAACAATCTTCTCTCTTGACAGTACCAGGAGTCAAGAACCATGCCAACGAGCATTTCCTCTGAAAGTTTACCAAACATCTCCTCTTCATTCCATTCACTCTGCGAGCTTCCTCTATCCTTAGCTGCACCATCAAACCACCATGTTCTTAATGGTTTTCATATTTCAGACACTATGTGTGCCCCAAGTTAAACAATGTTACCGTCACCACATGTGATTCATTAAATGCTTTCAATTTGAAATGGATCAATTTAGTTATCACCACATTTTGTTTTCCCATGTGAGTTGTCAAAGCATTCATCAACTCTTACTGGAATGGATGTTAAATCCAGTGATGATTCTTATTATCTATTGCTGTGCCCACACTTTTTTCGCTTAATATTTTAAGAATATTACATAAGATTATAAATTTTAAGATATGTGGGAATTTCCATTAAATACTCAAGCGATGTGCAGGAAGTATGCGCAGTAACACATGTGAATCCTATCATTATGCTTACAAATTGTAATTTAAGTAATGATGTAAATTAATTAAATTTTCAGTTTCATTTCAAATCAAAATCAAAATTTCATGTTTTACCTCATATATTGAGTTAATTTATAGAATTTAAATGTCTTACTTTAAAAGTAAAAATAAGTTAAACTTTAAAGGAAATATTTGTGATCCCAAATTATTACTTTTAAACTGCTTAGAATTTTCAAATATTATCTTATCTTTAAGTAATAAATTTCAATCATTTTATTATGTGTTACATTTGGTAAGATTTAATCATTCATTTTAAATATAATTAACAACTTTAAAAGATGAAAAAAATCTTTATACTTCAGATTTTCAATTTGAGCTTATGTACAAATAAAATATGTAGACACGCGAAGATCTGGTCATTTATCTCTTAAATATAACAAATTGCTTATGAAAAGTTTCGAAAAATGCCCAAATATGAAATTATAAAAATCATGAATGTTTTTAAGAAAATGTCTCAACGTGTTTTATGAAATAATTAAAAATTGTATTATATCCTATAATAAAAGAAGGACTTAGAATTAACGTTATGAATAGGGGAGTATTAAAAAATTATAATATGAAAAAGCAGGTTTTATTTCGGTTTAAAAGTAAAATTTCATCATAGAACATTCAAGTAATTTGTTACAGCAAAATAATAAATATGTGGTTCTTGCTGAGTTGCCGTGTATTATTTCATTTAAAAATTTCTAGTAAAAATTATATAGTGAAGTAATTTGATTTAAAATATTAAATTGTGGAAAATAGTTCGAAATATTCTATTCTTCTTACTAATTATGCAAAATTTGATTCACTTTTGTAAATACAAGAAGTAAGCAATATCATGATTCCACAAATCCATGGTTGACTGTTATAAGAGGTTAAATTTTGTATTTATATTTTTGCAATGCACTTCATTATTCAAAATTTATGCAAAATAAAACATTTTTCCAATTAGACAATTATATCTAAGACAGATAGATGTAATATTAAAGTTCACGAGTGGGTTTTCTGGAAGTGTGTTTAAGTCTCAAAAAAAAAAAAAAAACTATGAATTCTCCAAAATTTTGCTATAAAATTATATTGGTTATTGAAATGTTTATTTTAATCATGAGAATTAATAAATAAAGCTGAAATTACTTTAGCTATGCTGAATGCTGTTGAATATACGTATGTTACCCAGAAAAAGCTATTCTACTTAAAAGAACATTTTTCAAAATTGTCAATCTATTCAAAATGCTAACAAAAATATATTTCTATGTAATTTAATTTCACAATAAGGGGTCAAATATGTGATATAATGACATTCTAAATATATAGTCCTAACAACAGGCAAAAAATCTGCAACGCCAAAAATATTTACAAAACTAGTTCATCAGCCAAATAATTCTGCATACATGTTCATTGCATTTTGTATTCCAAAATTTATTCCCCACCCCCCAAAAAAATACAAAAAGTAATTATATTTGGCATGGCATTGTTGTAAGTATGACAAAGAAAAAGGGGAATTAGAATCTCGTTAGCATTGCATATTATTTTGTTAATAAGAGGTTTCTTTCAAATTATATTCTAATTAAGACAGGAGATTCCAGCAAGTTTAGCAAAAGAGAATTAGTATTAAATAAACACTGATTATATACAATTCTCTCTTTTTCATTTTTGATTAAATTAATAATAATTATGGTAACGGTAGAAATAGATAAATGTCGCATTCATTTTACTGGTATAGTTGAATTGTTTCTTAATATATCGTTGAATAATACATTTTAATGAATTCCTTAATATAGCGTATGCAAAAGTATTTTCGTCTTGTACGAAAAATAAGAAAGAAATAATTAAGCATTTACTATTATTTCTTGATCTCTTAATTAAAATGAAAGATGAGATGTGACTAAGTGATGTTTTCATCGTTTTTTGATAATTAAAAAATAAAGTATGATTTTATTAAAATTTACTGAAAAAAAATATTATTAATGCTGCTTTTACTTCAATATGATTATTAACATGATTATCTCATTTCATTGATGCATCAAACTTTTTTTAAATAAATTCATGAAAAATCCTTAAAAGAAAGGTGTTTATTATTAACGAATTCTATTTGCAGAAAATTAATGCAACTCTTGAGAGCTCTTTAAACTCTGCAAAATATCATTATATTTTTAGAATGTGTTGTAATAATTTAATGGCATTTTTCTGAAAAGTAATATCTCCGCTCTCATTAAAATTTATGTTTTAAATGATCCTTAAATTTAAATGCAAGGCAAGTTTTCTAATGCTATTTTTAAGCTGTTCATTCTAAAAATAAACAGAAAATTTATTTTAAATCGTTAATATTTATTACATATTTTAAGGGCATATATTAAATAATGGTAAAAGTAAATAGAAAATAATTCTCTTATTAGCACAGAGCACGTTTGTAGCGAAAATGGAGCCCTTCCTTTACAATATACAATGTGGAGGAATATATTTCGAATATTCATTGTCACACAAAACATTCCACGCAATATGAATATATAAATTTTAGCTCAACTTTGGGAGTGGAAAATAATAATAAACATTTCCTCAGTTTGTAAAGGCAAAGTTGATCTAGAACTTCAAAATTATTTACGTCACTTCGTCCTGCAAGAGTATCGGGCAGGTGTCTTCAGCTGACCATGCACAGGGTTGTCTGCACACCCATGTCCTTCTCTTTGTGTCACTGACCGTTTACTAAATGTTTTATTCTCACTGGATGTATTTAATGTGTGTGAATGCAAGTGGAATTTTTACAAACTTGTGCCATAGCATTCAATTCTTCAACTGCTTTCTCTATTTTAAGGTGTATTTAAATAAGTTGCATTATTAGTTGGCAGAAGCTAAAAGTTAAACAAATGTAGAGATGGAAGGTCTTCCGTAAGCTTCATTTGCTTGCAATACAAAATTAATCTTCATACTAGGAAAATTTAAGATATTCTACAAATCAGTTTTCTTTGGATTACTTAAAATAAACACAGGATTATTTATGTTTAACAAAATGAGACTAACACGCCCTAAATTAAAGAAAAAACAATGAATGAAATGTTTGATGAATAACATGTGTAATCGAAGTGATTTTTTTCCAAAAAATAATTTGAATAATTCCGATATCAGGGACATGCCTTTTTTTATAAATTGTTTTTATGAAATTAATCACTATGTTTAAGTAAAAAATTTTAGAGAAATGGTTTTTATAAAATTTTGCCTTTATTTCTTTTTTTGCTTCCTATTTGAAAGAAATCATAATTTCTTGTTTTATTTAAAAAGTATCACAATTTCTTATTTTGTTTTCTACTCCAAATGTCAATGAGCCTGATTAATGGGCTGTGTAGACTTCAAAATCATAAATTTAATTTAATAATCCTCTAAAAATATTCTCGAATTATCCCTAATTCTACCAGATTTTAAAGTATATTTTATTTAAAAACTATCAAAAAAGCATTGGATTTTTGAAATTTAAGATTCAAATATGGTAGGAAATTTACACTCGAATTTTGATTTGCATTTTACCAAATATAAAAATATTGTCAACTAAATATAATCGAGACCAACTAATAAGTACATAAACACAACGAGCTTACAATGTATCATATATTATACAAATTACATACAATATATAAGTATATATGTGTATTTGAAATGAGAAATAATTACTGTAATTTCAGAAAGAAATACCATGATATATATGTATTTGAAATTTCTTTAACAGCACGACGTTTATATTCTTGTAAAATTATGCAAATATTTCTCAATTTTTGTGAAATAGATAAGAATTTTGTGTGTGTAAATGAATAAAAATATCATTAAAAATAACAGAATTTAAATATATTTAATTAAATCCCAAACTTAAAAAAGTTTTAGTGCAAAATATAAAGGGTGTGTGTTATTATCTTTAAGAGGTTATGACACACTGTTAACTTGAAATATGATAATCTATTCAAAATTGAAAAAAAAAATGGTCAGATTTTACACTTACTTCTAATTAATTTTGTTAGGAAAAACACAAAATTCTAATTATTCTGCTACATATTGTGTAATGAGTTTTATCTACATTTTTTAGCGAGTAAATGTCATAAGCATAGTTTCAACATTTTCAACTTACAATTTACAGCTCAAATGTTCCTTCAATAATGGATGTGTTTTAAGTCTTACAATTAAGACATTTCAATATGCAGTATTTCTCTGCAATTTTCATTTGTACGCATGCTGATGCGGCCTTTGTTTAAAAAATTACAGTATTTGTAAATTAATAAATGTGTGATCCAATTTCTAATTTTGTATTCTTAAATTGTTTTGATGCAACTGAATGTTCTTCATTGAGCTTCAATGAATGTTCTCCAATGTTCTTCATTGAACAATGAATGTCTTGTAATTGTTTTGATGCAAATGAATGTTCTTCATTAAGCTTCAATGAATGTTCTTC
>JAPDSC010069418.1:0-25551 GCA_026290005.1 Latrodectus geometricus
TCCAGACAAATCGAAACTTCTCGCAAAACCGTGAGAATGCCCGACATTGCGGGACGCAAGAGCAATAAAATAGCATAGGATTCTTGTTTTTTCAATGCTGAGGATCGGTGTTGCAAAATGTCAATAAATTTCGGTATTCTTGGTAATTTGTAAAGTTTAAAATTAAGGTTGTAGTGTAGGTTTAGCGCCAAAATACTCAAAATACATTATTATTGTATATATTTTATTGTATGCGGTGGGGAGGGGGGGGGCGCGATGAAAATTATGATTGAAAATTGGGCCGTGAATACTAAAAGGTTGAGAAACACTGTCCTATGCATATTGTCTACAATAACCAACCATAAGCATTTTTTTATATTTAGATATCTTTTCTTATTTTACAAAATAATTCTATTAATTGAGGTGGACACATTTTTTGTTCATAATAATATGCAGATTGTTGCAGAAATAACATGAATGATTTAATTTTGCCTTTATTTGGTTTTTCATAAATTTTTGATGAAAGCACAGAATAACACTTTTGGTTCAAAGTTATAGTAAAATTGAAAAAATGCATTGATTTTTAATTTTAAAGAAGATAAAAAGCTATGTGTGGCTGACTCAGCAATTTTGATGAAAGTAAAAAGCAAAATTTTTTATTCCCTAGAACTAGTATTATGATGATTTGGCTTTGGATGTTAAATATTGTAATTTAAAAGACTTGGTATATGAAGGATAAACTATGTGTAAAATGTAATGTATTCTATGCTTTCAAGTTCTTAATTTACAACAATCACATTGTTTGCTTGCATCATTAGAAATATTGTAAAACAATATTATATTTCATTTTAATACACGTAACTTTTTTTCTGTTTGCCTAAATAAATAATACTCTTAAAAGCTGTTAATGGAAATTTTATATTTCAAAAATTATCTGATTTTATAACAAAGTTTAAAATTAATTGTTTAAATTGCGAGTCGTAAACAAGTATGTTGAATTTTGATGCGTTTGTCTTATTCTTGCCTCTTATAATAAGCCTTCTATTCAAAATCTGGTGAATCTGATTTAAAGATCATTCTAGAAACTAACTTCTTGTTTTATTCTGAAAAATATTGAAAACATTTTACATATTTGTTGTATACACATTAGTTCTTCCTACTTTCTCCCCATTCTTAAAGAAATATCCCATTTAATTGCATCAAGTTGGTTTCAGCAAGTAATTTTGCTGACACCAACTTGATGCAACTTTCTCATTTATATTAATTTTTTTTATTTATTTATTTCCTAAATAAAAAAATAAGACACGTTATCATGATGTAGTTGCCTAGAGAAAAATGATGTACTCAGAATTATAAATATTGTATAATCTGCACTAAGAAAATTAGCTAATAGTGTTGAGTAAAAAATCAATTTAATATAGATATTATTAAATAATACATTTATATTTACACGTTTATAGGATCGTCACTATGAGGCAGTTTTTTGCTGTTTCTGATTAACCATCAATTAACTTAATCTTAAATAATATTGAGGATAAAATTAAAATGTTGACTGAAAGTCCTTAAAATACTTTGAATGGTATAAACAAGAAACTGTTAATTTTAGGTTAAAGGTTGTTTGCCTCACATTTTAGTCAAGAAGCCTTTATTACTCTTTATGCTAAAGAATCAGACTTATAGCTCTATTTGTTTCACGAATGGTAGTAAAATAAGTGAAAAGGTTGGTCATGCATTTGCTACTTATGAGTGGTGGCCCAATGTAGAACACCCGATGGATGCTGTTTTCGAGGCTGAACTTCTGTATTTAAATCTTGCTGTCAAATGGATACAAAGTAATTACCATAAGAATAGTACTCTTGAAATGAAGTATATGTACAGATTCGCTGTCTAATATTTTTCTCTACCGGGAATTTTTTACACTGGAAAACTGGTAACTGACATGCATGCTATTCTATATCTTGAACCTTTTGTGAATGATCACTTTTGTTACGTTTGATTACACTGATGTCCATGTTAATGAAAAGACACCTGTTTGCTAAACAAGTGACTTTTTGTAATATTTATCTTGTGCTGTTTTATCTCAAATCTTACCGGAAACATGTTGCTCGAGGGCACAGCTTGTCCTTATTGGACATTGCGCCATAAAACCCAACCAACCGTGTTACACGAGAAAAAATTGATTAACTGGAATACTGAACACCCTGCATTCTCAAAAGCACATTAAACTAAAAGGTTTTCCCTACAATTTCTCACCTGATTTTAAGCAGGCTCAAGTATTGATTGGACACCAAAATTTCAGAAGTTATTTCATTTTAACATCATGGCTGTGGACTTTATGCATGAAGCGATTCCGTGGAAGATGTTGAACACATTTTACTTCACTCCAGGTTGCGTGCTAGTGCCACAATAGATTTTAGAACAGGTTTAAGTGTCTTTCCTTTTGTTGGCCCCAAGATTTTCTAATGTTTTGTGCTGTTTTACAGAAATTTCTTTTTGTCATTTAAAGCTTTTTGTTTTTGTGGTTGAATGCACTTACTATTGTGAGCTTTGTGGTGCACAAGTTTTTGACTTTCTTTAATAAAAAAAATATATAGTTATTTCTAAGGATGAAAACATGTGTAGTGGAAGGGTCACTCCCTAAAGTAACTGGCAGTTGAGGCGAAAGAATTTTTCATAATAAGTGTTCTTATTTTATATTTGTGCATTCCGCAACATAAAATGTTTTAATTTAGATATAGCATTTGCAGCATATCTAATGATCAAAAATCTATACATTAGCATTCATAAAATGATGCACTGTTTCATGTTTCTCCATAGGCTAATTAAGTGGAAACAAATATCTAATTTTTTAAACTATCTTAAAGTTTATAATGTACTGGAATCAATTTTATAATAAATATTTATTATTGTATGCTTATAAATGTCCTGAACTTAAAATCGAAAGACTTGATAAAAACATAGTTCATGAACAAATAATATAAATCAATGATAATATTTTGACTTTTTAAATAAATAAATTCAAGAATTTTCAGTTCTAGTAATTATGATTTTTTTATGTATGAAATGAAAAAATAAAGCAATATGTATAGAAAAGTTTGAACTGAATGAAAAATTATCATTTTGAAAATTATCTTGCCTTTCATTTTCATGTTTTATTTGATTAACAAAAATATCATTTTGCTCCAAACAATGATGAATAATAAATTAAATAATAAAATCTAATAAGACATTTAAAACTAATAAATTATATTTAAATTTTGAAGTAAACCATAGTATTTTATTTCACTTAAGTAAAAATAATTGTAAGCATTGTTTTCATGCCTAAATTACATTTTTATTAATTCCATTATAAGTATATAAATGTTTTAATAAAATGATGCAAATTTTTAAAAATTAATTTATCATTTCTATATGATAGTCAATTATCTATTGAAAAAATAGTTTTAAAAAATGTCTTGATTAATTTTATAATGGAATTCATAAAATATTCTATTTTTTGTTACAGTATTGAATCTAGTAGAGAATAAAATTTATTTTATAATTAAATAAATTTCTCAAATCAGAATTGAATTCTTGAGCAGAAATTTGAATTTACCAAATAATACAATCATTTCGGGATTTACATATTTTTAAAAATAATTCTTACAATGAATTGCACATTTCTGTGTATTTACTTATTAAAACAATTAAAAAATGATATGTTCTTTATTCTACAAATGAATTTAATAACGAATGCTAAGTGTTTCTGAAAATTAAACTTTTTTTTTTAGTTTCTTGAAATCAAATATTTGAGAAATAGGTATTAAGAGAATATTGCATCCACGTACCGTATGTTTTAGTAGAAAATGTGTGCATAAATAAACAAGAAAAAATAAATAAGCAAATGTAAAAAAAAATTTACATTTGCTTATTGTTCCCCTATGAATTCATAATTTTAGTAATAAATTAATTTTAATTAGACTTTGTATGATAAAACAAAACTAATTATGATGTTCAATTAATAATGAATAACAAATTTCTTACTCCAATTTTTTTTTTTTTTAATTTAATAACTTAAACGAGTAGGTTGGAACTCTCTTTTTTGTCACCCGTAAGTTTTTTAATGATGGAAGTAGAGTTCTGTCACATTTTAAACTGTCAAACTGCTCACCAATGAGTTTGTTTCTGTACTTATTTTTAATAAATTTCATACTGGGAAAAAATCTAGCACAAATATTTTGAGATGAATATTATTTTCATTTTAAAAATAAACCTGGCCAAAAATCGAATATTTTTCTTTGAAAAAGATGCCCATTATTTTGAGAGACTGTGGAAGATAATTTTACAGGTGAATCATTTTGAAAATCAGTCATCACCAACTTCACTGCAGCATTATCTATAACGATAATCAAAATACTGTAGCACAAAAGAACCCTTCAGATTCAATTGCTGGAAATGATGATTTGATAAATTGTGCATCAATTAAAATTTTTGTAGCTTTTCTTGAATTCCTCTTTCACAAATCTGAAATAATTTCATCTTATTGTTTGCTATAGTAAGGAGGTTTAGAACCTTGGTTGTCAAAGGTTTCTATCAAACATCAAATGCCGAATTGTTCAGGTTCTGGTCTTCGTTGTAACATTTTTTGAGTTTGATTTTCCTGATATTTGTAATCATTTGGAATCCATCTTAGTGGTAGATTCCTATCTAATTAGCCTTGGGGTGTGAAAAATGATCTTGAGCAACAAGCATACCAATCAAACAGACAAAATGTTTTGTTTTTGCCTTAGATGATATTCAGTTCCACACAGTTCCAATTTCTTAAAGAATAAAGCAAAATCTTAAATTGTTGAGTATTTTTATACTTATCTTAAAAGTGATTGTTAAAGATATTTAACTTTTTGCTGATGTCTGCAAATAAAGTATAATCCTTCTGCCTTTACTTGATGTTCCCATTCCAAACTTCGATTTCCCGTTCAAATTAAAAATTTAAAGTTTCCCACTTTTTTATTAACACATGTAATTATTAGAAAGAAATCTAGCTTAGTACCAATGCATAAATCAAACTATCCACGTTGTCAAATGTTTAATGGACAGATGAAAAACATACTTTGCAAAACCTCACATGTATACGATCAATTATGAGTTAAAGTAATTATGCGATGGCAAATTGAGTGGGAGAAACACTGTTGCTGTTATCAGCTCAGTGAAGAAATCAAAAGATCAATGATCAAGGGATTATTTGGGAAATCAAATCAGTAGAGAAATCACGGATTACCTTAACATTCTAGATGGTTACGATCTACTGAAAATATTCCTGCAAGCTCATGAGAGAAAATGCTTGGCTATCACTGATGTAAATATTTCAGAAATTTTGCATCCGTACAATTAATTTTAAAATACAAAGATACTCATGCCCATCTTTTATATATTCACATATATTTTCTTAAATATCCTTAAGACATGTAAAAAAAATTTTTTTTTCTTTTTTTTTTAATTTAAATATTTTTAGTATAAGTTATCAAATTAAAAATGAAAAGAAATAATATTTACAAATAAATAAATAAATAAATAATCAGTAAACTGTCAGAACAATAAAAAATAAAATTATAACAGAAGAATAAATAATAAAATTTTTATTAAGTTATAAAGATGAACACTGTGTGTAAATGTTTCATAATACTATAAATGTGTGTGCGTGTATTGCGAACCTTAATATAGTAAGAGAGAGTATTCTCATACCAAAAATTTTACTTATTTGCTATTAAAGGAAATATATTCTTTCATTTAATATTTTACTAGTTTTTTATTTCAATCAAAGGCCTACATTTTTTTTTAAAATAAAGTGTTTAAAGATTAGTAATAGAATTCTGAAAATCACTTCAGCGACATTCTGGATGTTCTATTAGGAAGAAAAATATTATAAATATTTTGTTAAAGTTATTGATGGTTTTTAAAAACAAGTTTTTTTTTTCTTGCTTAATATATTTGTTATACTGAAGGCAAAAGATTAAAATGTTAACAAAATTAGTATAATTGTATATTTCTGAAAGCATTGTCTTATTAAAAACTTCGTGATACTCCCACACATAAACTCATAAATCTTTAAACTCAGTATAAAGAAATTTTTTAAATGGGGATCAAAAAATTTGATATTGATTTGTCTCTCTAGTTAATTTTTTCGGTTTACTGTCTCTATGGTTCATAAAAGCTTTTCAACTTTCAGTTTACAAAGAAGCATTGTACGAATATCATCGACCGATATGGATATTAAACCCACAAACAATTGAACCAGAACTTTTTCAATAAAGAGATATTGAAATGGTACTTCTTCTTCTTCTTGAGCTTGTCAGATATGTGGCACCTCTGCATTGTTGCATTTTGTACCATGCTCCAAGCCCAATTTTTTCCTAGTTCCATTGTCTTCGGTCACCTACTTTGTTTATTAAGTCTGATAAGCCCTCAATGGAGTTTAGGTGTAACTCTTTAGGATATGGATTACGAAGTGTAGTGAATCTTGTAAGGGCAAGAGCATCACACTCATATAGGATATGATAAGCTGATTCTACCCCTGCGTGGCGTTTCCTACAAATTGGTTCCTGTTTATAAAGTCCAATTGTATGAAGGTGTTTCCTAAAATGATAGTGCCCAGTAATGAAGCCTACAATTGCTTGAGTCTTCAATCTTGGGAGTCTAAGAATTTCAGATGCAATTTTCTCAAATGAGTTGAAAATCATACTTTTTGCATGTTTCTGTCCAGGAGAGTCACGCCAAACTTTGTTCATCTGCTGTTTTTCCCATTTTTGAATGGCCTTCCTTGTAGTCTTCATGTTGATCCCACAAAAGGGTTCCATTCCTATTGGATTGAAAGAGGATTCCTGTTTTGCAAGTTCATCAGCTCTTTCATTACCTTCTATTCCTATATGCCCTGGCACCGAAATAAGAATAATTTTATTCCCATTTGCCAGTTCCTTAAGGAGATTTTTACATTCCATTCCAATTTTTGATTTGACTTGGAATGAGTAGAGAGCCATCAATGCAGCTTGACTGTTGCTGAAAATAAGAATACGCTTACCTTGGTAGCCCTTCTTTAAATTTATTTGCAGTCAGTTGGTGATAGCAAGAACCTCCGCCTGAAAGACAGTGGCATGTTCCCCAAGCCCTTTATAAAGACTGAATCTTGGTGCCACGCCACAGACCCCCAGTCCTGAAAGGTTGCCTTTTTTTGATTCATCAGTAAACCAGATAAGATCATTGCATTTTATTTCAATCGTGCTGTTTTTCCATTCTTCCCTGGTAGGAAAAACTACCTCGAATGGTCTTTCAAACACGTATGTTCTTTCTATGCTGTCTGAAGGCATTTGGAGAGTTGGGTGGTTGATTTTTTTGGTAATAGTAGTATGACCTCCAGAAGAGGGTTTATCACACCACTGATTTTGCAATTTCATTCTATATGCAGTTATTCTGGCAGC
Organism: Latrodectus geometricus; assembly: GCA_026290005.1. Taxonomy (NCBI): domain Eukaryota; kingdom Metazoa; phylum Arthropoda; class Arachnida; order Araneae; family Theridiidae; genus Latrodectus; species Latrodectus geometricus. The sequence continues at coordinate 7,431 of JAPDSC010069418.1, forward strand.
GCTGCATATGAAGGTATTTAGTGGAGTCAGGTTCAGAATTGCCTCTAGTGCTCTGGTAGGTGCTGTGGACATTGCACCTGTGATACACAAGCAGGCCATTCTTTGCAGACTTCCTAGCTTGTCCTTCACAGTTTTCTGTTCCACCTTACACCACCATATCACAGATGAATATGTAAAAGTAGGCCTAACAATTGCTGTGTACATCCAAAACATCATTTTTGGCTGTAGACCCCAGTTCTTACTAAGCATGCGTCTGCATGTCATAATGCATTTTTTTGCCTGATTGATTTTGTAGTCAACATGTTCATTCCAGGTGAGTTTTTGGTCTAGAATTAAGCCCAGAAATTTCACCTCATTAGCAACGTTGATTTCAACCTCAAAATGTTTTGGGATAAAGAATCCCTCCCTTTTTATTTTTCTTTTGAATGGTATAAGGTTGGTCTTCTGTGGATTTATGTCCAGATTCCTTTCCTTACACCATTTGCCTACTTAACTTAGAGCATTTTGCATTAGTTGACAAGTTTTGTTAAAGTCTTTACCAAGGATGAGTATGACAATATCATCACCATACCCCTGGGTATAGTAACCTATAGAATTAAGATGTTTTAATAGGCTATTTACAACCAGATTCCAAAGTAATGGTGATATTACACCTCCTTGTGGACAGCCTCTGGTTCTCTGTGTCTTCGTTTCAAATGTCTCATTGAAGATTTTCATTTGTATAGTTCTATCCGAAAGCAGGGTCCTTGTCCATGAGCAAATTGCATGGTCAGTCCCCGTATCCCTTAAGGCATTAAGGATGGATAGATGAGAGGTGTTATCAAATGCACCTTGGATATCTAGGAAAGTGGCTAATGCAATTTCCTTTCTCTCCAGGGTGTCCTCAATCTTAGATACAAGCTTGTGTAACGCTGTCTTTGTAGATGTGCCAGGTTGGTAGGCAAACTGTAGATTATGCAAGGGACTATTACTACCCAGGTAATCTCTGATGTGCCTATCAATGATTTTCTCCATAGTTTTGAGAAAGAATGAAGATAAGCTTATTGGCCTAAAAGACTTAGCCTGGTCATAGTTTTTACCAGGTTTAGGAATGAAAACAATCCTAGTTTTTTGCCATAGCTTTGGAATACATCCCAGTGCTAGGCTAGCTCTGTATATTCTAGTTAGCACAGGGATAATAAGATCCTCTGCCTTCTGGATCATTACAGGCATGATTCCGTCAGGTCCAGGACTCTTGAGAAGTTTGAAGGGGGAAATAGCTCACCTCACTTTATCATGATTGATAATGCTCTTAGCATAGGTCCATTGATTTCTTTGAATTCTTTTTACAGAACCAATGAAATGCTGCCCTTCGTTGCTATCAATATCAATAGCTCCCGGAAAGTGTTTTGGCCATAACTTCCATTACTTCTTTTCCTGTACTAGCAAATTTGTCATCCTCATCCTTTAAGGTTCCAACCATTATAGGTTCATCCCTTCTAAGGATTCTTTGGAGTCTAGCTCCTTCAGAGATTGAATTCCCCTCAGAGATTGAATTAACAGAACTTTCTCCAGGATTCTTGTTTGCTTTTCCTAACATTTTTGTTATAGTTAGTGAGTGCTCTCTTGTAGTTGTCCCATTCACCATGTTTCTTTGCTTTGTTAAAAAGTTTTCTAACATTTGCCCTTTCAGTTTCCAAAGAGTTATTCCACCAAGGACACTGTGGCTTTGTTCTTTTGGTACGCATTGGGCATTTTTATTGTATGAGCCTAGAATTTCACTCTGAGAGTTTCTGCTGTGACTTCTAGATCATAATTGTCTCTAATATAATTTCCCCCCAGTTCAGTTAGCCCCATGATATCCTTTTGGAAATTCTTCCAATTGGTCCTCATTGGATCCCTCAAGCGGCGGTCAATATTTATACTGGAGTTTATTTCGAAGTGGATGTTTTGATGGTCTGAACCTGATGGTCTCCCATCAACTTTCCATTTCGTGATATTTTTACGAATAGCCGGTGTTGCTAAAGTAATGTCGATTACTTCAGATCGATTAGAAGTTATAAAAGTCAGATCATTGCCTTTGTTTAAAATATCCAAACCATAGTTAAGAATAAATTCCAAAAGACACTCACCTCATTTTTTCGTGTCTGTGCTGCCCCAGACGTTATGATGAGAATTGCAGTCTAGCCCAAGGACTGCCTGCAATTTGTGTTCTGCACAAAACTGCAAAAGTTTGTGCAGTGTTGGATCAGGAGGAGCCTTCTCTTCATAGGGTAAGTAGACAGAGCCAAAAACAATTTCTCTATCTTTTCCCTCTATGTTGAGTCTGACTTTCACTGCTGTTAGGTCCTTATGAATAAATTCGTTTAGAAGTAAAACCTCAATTTCTTTATCTATAAGGATGCAGGCTCTAGCTTCACTGTTAAGATCATAAATGAGCTTACCTTTTGTTCCTTTAAGGCCACTGACTCTACCCCTGACAAGCCAGGGTTCTTGAATCAGGGCCAGGTGAAAACCCTCACCAAGAAAATTCTTAGTGAGGTTTCTGGTGCCAATTCTACTGCTGAGGATGTTGGCTTGAAGAACCTTCACCCCCATCAGTTTTTGAAGGTTTGTCAAGGACTTTGGCTTGAACTTGGTGAAGTCCAATATAAAATTTATATCCCCTTCTCCCAAGTGTAGCCGCATCCATTTCCGGCACGGTAAGGACGATGGTCTGTCCTGATGGTTCATTCTTCCGATGGAGTATATTCCAGTCGGTAGAAGTAAGCCCACCATTTTGTGCCTCGATTTTCCACAAGAGCTCTTTGGGCTCCAGTTTGCTGCAGACTTTTGGCAGTTTAGCAATGATTTTAGTGGTTCTGACAAGTATCCTTGCCTCACCCACCAAAAGAGTTTGCTCCTGCCAGGGGTTTATTTGATTGACAGTCTGTTCCAGCCACTTAGAGCTCTCCAGATCTGAACAATTGATAATAAGTGCCCCATTATCTAGTCTACAAGAAAGAAAAGTGAGGGCGAAGCCCTTATCGTTTCTTGTGATTTTGTTGGTTATCAACAACTCCAGGTACGAAGCCTGTTCATCTGATAACCACTTTGAAGGATTTCCATCAAGAATCACCGCCATTTTGACCGCCATCAAAGTCTCCTTATAGGTAGTACCTTCAGGTCCTTTTTTGGCAGTCTTAGGGGCAGTGTCTTGTACCATTCTTGGACATGATCTTTTCTCGCCTTGTTGTTTTTGCTTGGGTTTTTCTACCCAAGTGCCCTCAGCGATTATTTTCTCTTTTATGAGTTTCTTTCTTTGTGCTCCAGAAAGTCTCTTTTTGAGTTTAATTCCCTCTATGGAGGCAGTCATGCTACTAATGGCTTCCTGTCCCTCTTGGGATGTTGATGGTGAAGAGGTTATTTCTACGTCTTTTGAAGAAGGGTCCATTTCTTCCCCTTCAGTTGGTTTCCCCTAAGTATCCATTTCTTCAAAAGAATGGCCTACTTCGGGTTTTTTTACCTGCAGAAGCAGTAATATGAGTTAAGTTTTTGTCTTCATCAGCCATAAATTAACTCAAAAGAAAAGTTCAGGAACAGAAAAGGTCCACCCAGTATTGTCTGAGATGCTGGGTAAGGCAAAATACTCTAGAAGTTCGCCAGTCGCACTAGAGGCTCCATTAAGACACTATAACCGCAGTGCCATTCACCCAAGGCACGGATCGCATAACACCTGGGTTACGGGAGTTGGTTCGCGACCTCCTATTTGTTATTCAGAGGTTATCCTGTCATCGCTACAGGATGTTCGGCTATCCACCACCTGCCGACGCGCCTGGTAGCCGCTCAAGCCGCAGGGAAATGGTACTTAGGTCTGGTACTCCCTAGTGAAGCGTTTTACAAATAACTCGAGAGCTCTGAGCTCCAAATTATATTTTTTACATTTAGAGCAAATAGATAATGTATGCATTGTTTGTTAATGGTATCGTAAATGAGATATCATATAATTTGATTAACAATAATTTCAATATTAGTTAGCAATATTTATGAAATAATTAAAGTAATAGCACAATATAAAGAATATTTAATGATATAATAAAGAACATCATATTTTGTTCATGCTGATTTGTTTTTAAAGGAGAAAATATTGTCATTGCGCTTCAGAAATTTTCACCTTAAACATCACATCCTAGATTTGTAGCATAAGTAAATATTAATTTGGGGAAAAAGAAATCCATTATTTTTGCGTGAGGTTCAAGACTATTTAACTTGTGTCGGACTCGCTTTGAGCAAATGCTTTAAAATTGTTTTATGATTGATTATTAGCTCCTAACAGTCGTAGTAACCTTGAGTGATGCTACGACTACTAACATGCCTGTCAAATGATGATTTATGTGTCCTTATCCACATTTTCGACTATCTGTGTGATGAGCTTTTTTAAGCATTAAAAATACCTGAAGGGAATCGATGGAAACGAAATTCAACATAATTGGATGTTATAACATTGGGATCGTATACAGCTGGGGTGGCCAAGACATCGACCGTGGATGAATGGTAGACCGCGAAGACATTTTAGGTAGATCACGCGACCATTCCGATAATGACCTCGGATATTAACAATTTAATTTATGACTTATGACATAGAATCAATGAATTATTTAAAATAAAAATTTACTACAGTCTACGCTTTAAAACCCAAAACAAACTACGCAAAGATTTACGATCTAAAGATTTATGATTAAAGGTTTACGATTTAAAACCTAAAACGGACATGATGAGAGCGATTAAAACATTAAAAAAAAACTATAGAAAGGTATGGATCTCAATTAAAAAAGCATGAATTGAGAAACTTCCAAAACATGGAGGAAGAGTGCATCCATAATCTAAACCGAGACTTCGAAGATTTCGCTTAATACTTGTTTTGTTTGAAGAATTTGACAGAAGATTCGCTGACTTAATTAGGTTGAACAACAGATTTAACAGATGAACATTTCATTTCGTGTTTATGGATTGCAATAAGCTCGTACCAGCCACAATAGGATAAACTTGTCGCAGATATACAATGCCAAATTTCAACCGAGGATGTGAAAAGTATGGACAGTTTTTGATGTATGAATACTTTGATTATTTTCGTCAGTAAATTTTTATTTTGTAAATATTAAGTTTTTTTTAGAGAAATTACATAATTTACCATTTTTTTCTTGTTACCGAAAATAAATAGATACGCTAATTTAGCTCTGCCGTTGGTAGACCGTATTCGATTTTTTAAATGTGGAGTTGGCCCCGGATCCCAAAAGTTTGGCCACCCCTGTCATAGAACATGTGTAAGATGTTTTGGGGAGACACTTTGCGGCATGATTACATCCTCTAGGGAACACGACAACTGAAACAGATGCTATTGGGAAATCTTACCCAACAGATGAAACAGATGCTGATTGGCCTCAAGAATTGTTTCAAGAAGGTAAACAGTATTCAAGAAGCAGCTACACATGCAAGTTACATTGTAGCATACAATATTGCTAAAAATAACAAAACTCTCAGCGATGAGGAGTTCGTTTAACAAAGCATGCTCCACGTTTGTGATGTTTTATGTCCAGACAAGAAAAATAATTTTGAGACTGTAAGCTTATCTCGAAAAACGGTGACTTCTAGAATGGAAGCCATCGATAAAAATTTAGCATCACAATTAGAGTCAAAGATTGGCCAGTTTAAATTTTGTTCCATAGCTATGGATGAAAGCACTGATATAAATGATACTGCTCAATTAGTATTATTTATAAGAGGTGTTGATGAGAACTTTCAAATTATTGAGGAACTTGCATGCGTTCTTTAAAGGGAACTACAACGGGATATGATATTTTTCGTGAATTCCAGGAAGGGCTTTTAACTTTGAAAGTGCCTATAACAAATATATGTAATATTACGACCGATGGAGCACCAAATATTACAGGAAAAAAATTTTGATTTCTTGGACTCTTTAATTAAAACTATTCCTGGAACAATGTTGTTTTTCTTCATTGCGTTATACATCAAGATGCTCTGAGTAAATCTGCATTGAATATGAAACTCGTGCTTGATACAGTCGTGAAGCTTGTAAATACTATTCAATTTCGTGAGCTTACTCACAGGCATTTTCGAGATTTTCTTCAGTCTGTGCAATCTGAATACTCTGATGTACTGTATTACACGAAAGTAAGGTGGCTTAGTGCAGGATGTGTTTTCGAGCGAGTTTGGCAGCTGAAAGACGACATTGTGCCGTTCTTCCATGAGAAACAGTATTCTGTGGAGTGTGAAATGTTAGAAGATACAAAATAGCTTTCAGACTTTGCATTTTTCACAGATCTTTTTTGTCACATGAACAACTTGAATGTCAAGATGCAAGGGAAAAATCAATTTATAGACAATATTTGGTCACATATCAAAGCTTTTAAACTAAAACTTAATATGTTTGCTAGCAACTAGATAAGAACGACTTATCTCATTTCCCGAGGTTAAATTCAATACCCTCAGATAATGAAGAGAACCTTAAGAATTATAAAGATAGCTTGAAAAAACTTCATTTTGAGTTTGAACGCAGATTTTAGTGCAATTCCAGTGCATATTTTTACCATGCCATTCAACGTAAATTGTGAAGCAATGAGGTCAGATTTGCAGCTTGAATTAACTGAGTTGCAATCTAACAATCCTCTCAAGCAATTGTTTCTAAATATGTCAAAGTTAGAGTTTTACAAATCATTATCGAAAGTAAGTTTCCCAAATTTAATATCTCATACACAAAAAATCAGTCCTATGTTTGCTTCATCTTATATATGTGAACAAGTGTTTTCAACTATGAACCTTAGAAAGAATTATTTCAGAAGTAGACTGACAGATGAGCATTTAGCCTCGTTCCTTAGAATCAGTACATCTCACTTCGAACCTCAATATAAGGAACTTTTAAAAATGAAATCGCAATTTCATTCATCTCATTAATATATTAAATTGAAATACTTGTATATTGTTTTTAAAATTTTAGAAAAATTCATTTTGGCCCGCCAAACTTTATATTTTTGATTTTTGGCCCGCGATCGAAAAAGTTTGCCCATCCCTGATTTAGAGACATACAGCTTTGTTTTTGTCTTTGTTGAAGCTTATAGCAATCTTTATATATTCAACTTTTTAACTTATTTTTATTGGTATTATTATTTAAATTAGAGAGATATCTAATCTCTCCTTCACAAGCGATTATAAATTATAAAAAATTATTTACCATCAAAATAAAAACGTCAACCGAAAAAAAAAATTCTTTTTTCGTTGTGTGGGTTAGTGAATGATTGATAATGTTTCTCTACGGTGTAGATAAATTAATAGAAATATTTATATTAATTGAAAAAATAATTTTGCTTTACTTTTGCAAAAATACTTTTTGAGACAAAAATGCACTCAAATGCTAAGCAAAGTAATTTGTTAAAAAAAAAAAAATCAAAATTTTTCTGTAAGTTTAAGAAATAAAAACATTATTTTACTTCTAACTAACTTCATATCTTCCCTCTTATGAGAGAAACAGTATAAGTAAAAGAAAACTGTTTTATTTCTGATGTTTCTCTAATAATTAGAATAAGAAAAATTATCATAATAATTTTCTTATTTCTTTAAGAACAAGAAATAAGAATTTCTTTCTGAAAAGGATTATTTATATTAAAAATAAAAAAAATGCAATAAAAAAAACCTGTAATTTTGTTATTTATAAACATTTCTTCTCTTCAGACATGTCAGGATGGCCGAGCGGTCTAAGGCGCCAGACTCAAGGTTTCCTTCCCAGTACGACTGGGTTTGAGTGTTCTGGTCCACGAATGTGGGCGTGGGTTCGAATCCCACTTCTGACAGCGTTTCTTTTTTTTAATTTTATTTTAACTTTTATTTATGCATATTTGATTATATACAAAATATTTCAAAAATTAATCGCAATTCCAATATTCAATTACACACAGAAACAATATTTTTCCATTAAGTTAAATTTAAAATTTGTAGCAGAAAAAGTAATAAAAGGCATTTCAAAATTTTATTTCGTAAGAAATTGAAGAAATTACCTGAAGATATTCATAGCATTTTTGGAGATCTTAAGTAGTTTTTCTGAAGCTCATATACTTTATACAAAATCTTGTTTCTAAAGTGAAATATCCTACTAACAGAAGAAAATATAACAGTAATTTTCCATCAAAATTAAATCTAATTCGGAAATTTTTAAAACTAAGTGGTGCTCTTTTTCTATGCATTATTTTGGTTAAAAAATATTGCCGAAAGTGTTCAAAAATTTAAAAGAAAGAAATATTTGATAATACATATTTAAAATATAGTTTTTAAAAATTTAATGAAGAACGTTTTTGGAGTATGAATAACAAATTCAACTTTTCTTTCATATGGATTTAAAATAAATAATATGTGATAAATTCGGAAAAAAAATCTTAATTTATTTTTAGATAATATATATGTACTTTAAAATATAAGAAAATATCAAGAAAGAAAATACAACATTTGTTTAACTACAATTCTGTTAATTTAAATTTTCATTTTACCAAATTTAGAATATGAATGTAAAATAATTATCTGCAATTAATATTTCCTAATCTAAATTTGATGGAAAAATAAACTTTTAATCTTTCCAACTTCAAACAAATTTTTTAATTTCTTTCAAAATATTTTTCCTCCATAGAAAAATATATGCATTTTTTACATATTGCTTTATCGAATACATTTTCTAACTGCTCTTTCAAATTTAATGGATATTTGACTGAAGAAACTATATGAAAAATCGGAACCAGTATGAAGAATTGACAAACTTAAAATTAAGAATAATACATTAATACAAAAATATAAATTATATTAGTTCAATATAATTGTTATTTAAACAAGAGGAGATAAACAATTTCATTTTAGATTTTTTTTTTTTTTGAATTACCTTTTCTGTTGATTAAATAAAATTTTATAAGAAAATTTAAATGGATATTACTTTTTTTTTTTTTTTTTTTTTTTTTTTTTGACTCAAAATAATTTATGAAATTGTAAACTTTTTCGCTGAGTCATAGAAAAATAATATGTTAAATTATAAAATTACTAGGACTAAAATGTTTCAAATTTCTTTCATAGATGGCGCAACATTCTTAAATATTCTTTTTAATTTGTCTTGTGTAAATTCTTAAAATTTTGTCTATTTAAAATTAAACATTTCTACTTTTAAATAAATTTTTCTATCCATATAAATAGTCACTTAAACAAATTTTTAAAATAAAAAGGAATGTCTAAAGTAATATGATCATATTATTTATTTTGAATATTCTTGGCTGTAAATCTTAAATAAAATTGTAGGTAAATGAAAATTAATAAACTAATTTTAAAAACTGAAAAAATTTCAGAATTGTTGTTATAATTGTAAACCATTTGAGCTCAAATTTCTAAGATATATGTATATCAATTGACATAAAAATTCTAAATTAAATAATTGTTTTATATTTAATGTACAGATGGCAGCACCATGACATTTCATTTTATTACTTCTACGGAATTTTAAAAAAAATTGCTTACAATTTTTTTTTAAATTCCTTAAAAGAAATTATTTAATTTCTTTTAGAAATTCTTTTAAGCAATTAAATTGCTTAAAAGAAATAACAATAAAAAAACCTTATGTAATTTCCGGTTAATGAAATAAACTAATAGAAAATAAGAAAATTAACAGTTCAATGAGTAATAAAATTTGTTTTTTATCTTTCATTAGATCAATATAAATTTAATGAGTTATTTACACAGACAATTCTGCGTGTTAATAAGGAAAAATTAAATTGGAAATAGTCAAATCATAAATTTATCATTTTCATTTACTTAACCTTATTTTAAAATCTTAAAATCATTAAACATGAATAATATGAATCAATTATTTTAAACATGTCTGACAATATTTTGTATTATAACTGATAATCATCCAATTTCATTTTTAATAATTAATTGTACTCCAACATTTGTCATTATAAACTAATGATTAGAATTTTAGGAATTAGTTTAACTATTATGTGAAATTTTGTATTTGTAACTATATATAGTGAAAGAATAAGTAGAATTACACGGTTTGCTCATTAATCATTATATTAGGTTGGGGAAAAAGAAATCCATTATTTTTACGTGAAATTTATGTAACTTTTTTTGGATTCGCTTTGTAAAAAGGTTTAAAACAGCTTTCATGTCGATTTTTAGGTCTTGCGCGTTACGACTGCTGACATGCTGTCAAGTTTGATAATTTTTGATATTTTATAGACATTTTCGACTATGCTGTATCCACATGCGAGGTGCATCTCTAACATCAAAAATACCCGAACGGAATCGACGAAACAAAAATTGTACGTAACTGGTTGTTACAGTCTTATATAGGACGATAAACACCTTTCACAATTTTAGCCACCTGGCTATCTTTTTCGCCGTTACAAGAGAAAAACGAAAATGTATCGAATTTTCTGTTTGTTGTCTTCTATTTTTAAAACCTTGTACTCGTAACTGAACTAATCAAACAAAAAACCGCAAGAGGATATTTTAGTGTCAAATGTCACCTTTCCAACGAGCATAATTCTGAAATTGTTTGATAGATACCTCACGAGATATCGATCACTACAGACGCCTACATAAAATAATGGATTACTTTTTCCCCAAACTAATATATTGGAAGAATAAGTAGAATTACACGCTTTGCTCATCATAGAATTACACGCTTTGCACACGTCATTCATTAATCATTATATATTTCGAATTCCAATACATTATTTTTGGTGTATAATAATGAAAATAAAACCTCGTAACATGCATTTTGTGAAGAAGAAATTTTAAGAAGGAACAGATTAAACACGTGCTGATCAAGTAATATTATTATCCGTGATCTTCTTATTGTTGTAGTCACCTTTTTCACATGAGAGCTAATTCAACTGGGACCCATTACTCAATTTAGCCATAACGAGTCCTGATTTGAGCTCCCTTTAAATTTGCTTATACTGCAATGCAGAACATTTTGCAAATCTGCTCACTTCAAAAGCAAAAGAGTTTCATTAATTTTTTTTTTTCCTTCAACCACTTGGGAGGGAACAGAGAAAAATGTAATCGAATCTCCATTTTTTCCAAACATAATTTTTTTTACAGAAAATAATTATGTTTATTATTTTTTTCGCATTTTTTGAAAAAGTCTCGCATTTTGCAATCGGAAATACAGTGAAATGCGCATGAAAGAATTCAGTAACTTCGTAACTACGAAAATTTTCAAATTTTTTAAGCCTCACACGATTTGTTTTTTAAATGATCCACATGTGAGTCACCACTTTGTGGTACAAAATATCGCTTTGATAAAACTAAGTTTATATCGTTATTTTTTTTACTTCGTAATTTTTCCCGTAAAACTAAGAACGTGTTCTCCGTGGAAGACATAAGGTACGAAACTAGGGTCTTGTTTCGTTAAGTTAAAACAATGTGATAATAATTATTACAAATAAAATTTTAAAAAGTTGATCATAAATTCGCGATAAACATAATCAAACCATTTATGTTTGAATGAGTCCATTACATTAAAATAATTCCTGCTGTCAAAAAAATGAGTGTTTTACAAAAAAAAAAAAAAAAAAAAAAAAAAAAAAAAGATTGCACGTATGGGAGAATTTGTATGATATTTATAATAAAAGTTTAAATAAAAACTTATTTAAACTTCTATTATAAATTTATAACAAATATAGTAGATAAATCCCTAATTAAATGTTTAAAATCATTTATCTAATTTGCAAATAATATGCCTCTTCACATTTTGCATTGTATAATTCTCATGATTATAAAGTTCTCTATAACCAAATATTAGTTATTGAAAACATTTTTGCGTTAATCATGATATGTGGTCTAACGAATGTATTTTTTACTGCCGTGATCAGAAATATGATGGAAATATTGAAATCGATTGCACCATTTCCTGTTTGCACTGTTATTAAATATTAATTTGAATAAATTAACTGAATCAAATAATTGTTATGACCCCATATGGTTTCATTAGTAGATCAAAGATATGTTGTTCTGCCACAGCTGTTCTGTTTTTAATTTACGCGTTTATTGTAAAGTTCTCTTACAATTTCTATGAGAGTTGTTATGATCAAGATATCTTTGATGAAGGAATGAAGACACTTTATATTAAATTAAAATCTCGAAAATGTAAATGTTTATTATAAATTAATCTCGTTTAGTTTTATTCTGGAAACCATAGTTGCATTGAAATTCGTATGATACAAATATTAATTCTAAATTTAATCTTGTTCATTCTCCTAAAAAATTTCGCTTGAACCATCATTTCGAAATTTTTTAAATATTTGTCAGTTATCTTGTTTCTGTTATTATCTTTGATCTAAAAAATTAAATTATGTTAAATCTGTCTTAAATATATAGTTAAAATCTGAAGCATTTAAAGTTTTTTTAAATGTAATCTTGTTCTTGTTAACATCTTTGCTCAAAGCATTTCAACTGGATTAAAATTTACAGGAAGTATGTTTGCTCTTAACGTATTCCTATAAAAAGGAATTTTTGCTAAATGTGAACTTATAAATACATTAATATGAACAAACTATTTTATGTTTCTTAGAGCATAAAATAAAATTTTCGTAATAACCATTAGCATTCAGCGGTATTCAAACTTAAACTTTGGTTAATTAGAATTTGAATTTTTGTGAATAGAAAATAAATCGTTAAATAGATTTTTTCAACGTCAACAAAAGATAAGGTGAAATTTGATTTACTACGAACATTTTACATGAAAATTAAATATGTGTGTGTGAGTTATTTAATTTAAAACTAATGGGATAATCATTAATATTTAGTTTTACTAAATATTAGCAAACACTTCATGATGGAAAACCTTTCCCCAACTTTGAGATACTGCTGCTCCTAGATCTATTTTAATCATGTTATTTTTATTATGTAATGGCCAAGGTAATCTGCAATCTTTTTTAAAACAAATGTTCCCTTTACGGCCTCTGTTTTCCTCAATTTTCATGAAAGATAATGACAGTAAAGATTTTTCAAGTAATCGAGAAAGATTTCGATTGGTTTGAAATCTTATGATATAAAAATTTATTCTAAATGTATTTTTTTCTTAGTATCTTTGTTATAAAATAATTTAACTGGATTAAAATCTGGAGAATATAAATAAACTAAATTCTGTTGCACGACAACACATCGTGGGGCCAAGGCCTACAGGGCCCATATCTGTTTTCTTGGTCGTGGGCTCTGTAGGGGGAAGCATATGTACCGGTTAGGTAGTCAGTCTATCGTGAAATCCCCAGTGTTTCGATCCCAAGCATGCTTGGAATTCAGTTTTATCAACCCTCTGAAGGCTGGGTTGACCTCGTCCAGACCGAGGATAGAAAATCGGGAACTGTGAGAACTGGTAGAGCGAAACGCTACCATAACGCCACCTGGGCTCAGATAATATGTATATTAGTTTTAAATTTTGTCTTGTTTCTTTTTATTATCTTTATCTAAGTTGGATTAAAATTTACTGAATGAAACATTTGTTCTTAATGTAATTTTAGTTCCTAGTATCATTATTCTATAATTAATTTTAAAGAAAATTAACAAACACACACACACTTTTACTTTCTTTAAACTTATGGTTGTCTGCTCTATATGTTATGCTCTGTGTCGTTCTCTCTAAAGGTTATATTGCTCTCGTTCTAATATTCTTGTTGCAACATTCTTCCAATGTTCTTACAATATTGAAATATATTGGCTTAAAATACTAATACCAGCTTTAACTTGACATATTTCATAGACCAGATTGGGAAGTTTTTGCATTGCATGGTCATAGTGCTTATGCTTGAATCTAAGAAGATCAAACGATACAAGCAAACCACAACCCTACCCGCAGGTGCTATCGTCTGAAGCAGCAATAGTCAATTGAACAAGTCAGACACACTCATGTTTCTAAAAATGTATTCACCAATCGACAGCTCACAGAATCATCCGGCACAAAAACCGGACGTATATTATATCGCTTTTTTTTACCTCTTGCCCTACACCGACTCGAATTGGTAATCGCGGATAATCATGTCGAGCTGCCTGGCCCACCCTCCCACAGAAAATAACCGCGGTGGATAAAAATCGCACTTCCAGCATCTGGGGTCGACCGAGCATGACCAATGCTTCATGGCAGGGCGCAACTTTCTGGCTGAGAAGGAGACTATAGCCCTCTTTTCTTTTTAAGGGGCGCTTCAATATTGCGCCTCTCTCCCTTGTCAATGCCTCTAACCACCCGTGTAATTTGGAGGCCTAAGGGGGGAGGGCTGCTCTTTTATAACTCATTGAGGTGGGACGGCATTTTTACAACCTGACTCGAAAACATTCGTCCAGCTGGGAGGTTGGAGGTGGACATCAATGGTACTCGGGATGGGATGACTTTCAAATCAGGAATTTCAGGATGTAGGCCGAGTACATGATACCATATTAGTGCACAAATTTATTTCTTTATATTTTAAAAGATTTTATTATGTAATTTTTAGATTTTTATGTGTAGAAAATGTGACAATGAAATCCTCTCATCAAAAAATACAACAAGAATAATATTTTGCATTACGTAGGGAACCATAAGAAAAATTTCCACAGGAGGAAATTCACAACTGATGGCTTAGAGTTTTCGAGAGCTAAAATTTGGAAGTAATATTGATAAAACATCCGTGTTAAATACATTAGGTTGGGAAAAAAGTAATCCATTATTTTTTCGGTAGACGTCTGTAGTGATCGATATCTCGTGAGGTATCTATCAAACAATTTCAGATTTATGCTCGTTAGAGAGGTGACATTTGACACTAAAATATCCTCTTGCAGTTTTTTGTTTGATTCATTCAGTTACGAGTACAAGGTTTCAAAAATGGAAGACAACAAACAGAAAATTCGATACATTTTCGTTTTCCTCTTGTAACGGCGAAAAAGATAGCCGGGTGGCTAAAATTGTGAAAGGTGTTTATCGTCCTATATAAGACTGTAACAACCAGTTACGCACAATTTTGGTTTCGTCGATTTCGTTTGGGTATTTGGATGCTAAAGATGCACCTCGCATGGATACAACATCGTCGAGAATGTCTATAAAATATCAAAAATTATCAAACTTGACAGCATGTCAGCAGTCGTAGCTTCGCACAAGACCTAAAAATATACATGAAAACTGTTTTGAACCTTTTTACAAAGCGAATCTGAAAGAAGTTACAAAAAGTTCACGTAAAAATAATGGATTTCTTTTTCCCCAACCTAATATTTTGCATTACGTAGGGAACCATAAGAAAAACTTCCACTGGAGGAAATTCACAACTGATGGCTTAGAGTTTTCGAGAGCTAAATATTCGAAGCAATATGGATAAAACAACCGCGTTAAATATATTTGATTTTTGTTTCTCAGAATATCTTTTCATATTTTTAAGCGACATACATGATTATATTTTCATACTCAAAAATGTAAATTAACATTACATTATTAAATACACATTGTAGTTTCAAGCAATAATGTATTATTAATTACATTATATTATGATTCATATGGATGTAATGTAATAAATATACTACAATTATCTTTGGATATTAAATTCTTGTCTTGTTTGTTTTTCGATTTTTTTCCAGGAGTTGAGTACAAAAATGTTGAACGGAATAGAATGAATATTATATCGTTTTTATCGGATTTTGACTTAAAAAGATATTATTTATCATTTTAAAATTTTGACTATAGAATTTGCAATTAATTTGGAACATATATTTAACTCTGATTTGTGCTCCCTCCTTCCAGCCTCCTTCGCAACTCATCTCATTTAAAAAAAAGAAGGATTGATTCGTTTTCTCCTTTTAAAATTATGCTCTATCCGTAACCACTGAAAGAAGCATTTACGGTTATTGTTTTTACCCTCTGCCGCGAATGAAATCCTTCAAAAAAAAATTTTTTTTTAATTTTTGGATTTTAGTTTTTTTCGATAAATTTTACAGATAAAAAATTTAATGTAAATTATTTTATTTTCAAAAAAAAAAAAAAAAAAAAAAAAAACCCTTTCGTGTAGAATTAGCGGATTCTAATTAATTTACCACTAGTATTTTATCACATACATTTTAAGCCCATCTGATGTCATAATTATGGAATGTTATAGAACAATAAACAATAGATTAGCCTTTGGATCAACAGTTCGTGGGCTTGGAATCGATTTTGAACTGCAGACCCTATTCTAATTAGCCTACCTGAACTAAACGTTTGTTTCTGATGACACTTGACAACTCCAAGCCCGCCAGTCCGAGACTAGGCGAATGAGAGATCAGAGAGAGAGCGTCTTCCGTTTTTTGAATAGAGCACTCTCATACGAAGGTGGAAGTATGACTTTTGGCTCATAGATGGCAGCACTATCCGAATCTTACAATTTAGAGATTGAAACCAGTGAAGACACAAAGCCTGGCTCCAACAACCTCCAGAGGTATTAATCTGTAATGGGAACATGGAGGACATTGCGACCCGACATATTTTACGTGCCCCAGTTGCCATTCGTGAACACAACGGATGTTCAGCTAAGCCGGGATTCGAACTCACCACCTTTTGGTAACGAGAAGGACGCCCTAACCAGCCAGACCACAGCGGCCTTGAACAAAACGTGATCATTGCACGTGACAAACCGACCAAACACAGTACCAGACTGTTTAGTACCAGACATTTTTGACATGAAAATTGTTGACTTTGGTTTCAGAGCTCTACATTAGAAAAATAAATGGAAAATTTAAAATAAAATTTCTTAAACACGGGATTGTAACTTTGCAATGTTAGATTTACTTACCACCTTATAATTTTCTTTCCAGAGGACTTATATATTTACGTATTGAAAGGGAGAAAACCTGGAATTCCCCCACTCCGATAGGAAAAGGCAAAAACGCAACACTCAACAACATTTGTTTAGCAGTGGCTGGGATTGAACCCACAACCTTTCGCTCCGAAAGGCGTGGTCTTACCACAAAGCCATAATGAATTCTATAACAGTGTTTTTGACCTGACGAAGTGTTTATTTTAATCTACCATATCTTAATCATTAATCTATCATATATAGATTCTATAAATTATAAGGCATTTTGTGTCCACCGTATAAAAGATTCTATAAATTTTAAGTTCCCGAATATCTTTTGATGTGTATTTACTTCTTGCTAAAGTTGCACTGATAAATTTCATTCACTTTAAAATCTAATTAGTAATAATAAATCAGCAAAAATAAGAGAAAAAATCTTACTTCACTAATTGTATAATAATATGTAAAATATTTATAGATGAATAAAAAACTATTTTCACAGAATTTTAATATTTTAATTGATAGGGAATATATTGATCATGGAACTATGAATAGACCAATCAAAAAGGCCCTGATTTTTTCTTTTGGGGATCTGGAAAAGCAAATATTGATGTTTGCTTGAATTTTTAAAGTAACCAAGATTTTTTACATTCAGTGAATGCCAATTAAGATGGCTTTATTATATTTCTTACCGATAAATGTTTGCAAATAACAAATTTTATGCAAATAATAAGATGATTTGGTAAAGTTATTTTAATTTATAGAAGAAATGATAAATTACACAGCTTGAGTTGAGGTGACCTACTGAACCAGGAAACAGTGGTGAATCATGATATATACCCCATCTAGTCACGTGGGAATAAGAGGCAGGCTTAAAACCCCCTCTTCTTCAAAAATGCTCTAAAAGGGGTTAACACTTAAGGTTAAAGTTTTAAAACTGGATTTTTGGGTAAATTACTCATATTTAATTTTAAAAATCTTTTTCGAGTAAAAGTTGAATCATAAAATCTTCTTTTGACCGATATACATTTTTTATCAGTAGTTCTTTTATCATTACTTACTTGAGAATTTATTTGCTAATAATAAAGTGATAGATGATTATCATTAAAAAGCTATCATCATTGAAACTATTTCATTAAATGAATACATTTTTCATAGTACTTTCTGTGATAAAAGAAAAATATATATAATGTTTCATAATATAAAAACTTAACAGGTGGATAAAAAATAAATGATAATTTAAAAAATAATAGTAAGCTAAATATTTTAGAGCTAATATATATATATATATATATATATATATATATATATATATATATATA
>JAPDSC010069425.1:832-16531 GCA_026290005.1 Latrodectus geometricus
TAAAAGAAGTCACCCAATTAGTAAAATATACTCACTTTCGCTAAAAAAAAAATTGTAACGTTATAAAGATTATATGAATAATATTTTTGTTTTGTTTAAATAGACTCACACTGAAACCATGTAATTTAAGTGAAAGGATACTTTCACAAACTCTGAGATATAATCTAAGTTGTTAATTATGAGACTAACAAACTTCCCTATATCTAGTCTAGAATTGTGCTCTACCACCAATTAGCTGGAAATTGCTGAGTGTGAACTATGTAATTCAGGAGTAGGGGGCCTATCAAAAACCACAATACTTGACTCCTCAAGTTAAGAAGTATCATTTCTCTTGGAGGGCATTGTAACCATGACCTATTTAATTTTCCCAGTCACCTTTAGGGAACATGATGGATCTTGTATTAATATCGATTTCGAGCTCATTAACTTTCAAGAATGAGAATGGCTCTATAACCATTATCGTTTATGGTACAAGACAAAATGACTACTGAGTAATCGACTCTTCTATTGCTTGCATTTTAATTTCGATGCTTGTAACATGACTAAAGGGTGTTAGAAGTAAAATATACCATATGCTTGAATGTTGCGAGCTAGTGCCATCTTTTCTTTGAGTTGATTTGATTCTACATTCACATCATTATAATATGATTACGCCAGACTCAAGTATTTATTTCTTGAATGGATTATTAATCTTTGTATAGTACACTCTCGTTGCAACAAACCTTTTAATTTAAAAACACTACCGATTTTACGAACTAGTTTCTAATATTATCCCACAGATACAATGGTAATTTTAATTCCTATTTATGAACTAAATCTTTGGGAACTCTTTTTACGAACTTATTTTTTTGTGATTTTAATTTCACTTTTTTTTCTAAATTTCTTTTATTCTATTTTATGGTTAAGAAGCTTGAATCAACATTTTTATGGGCGAATCAAAAATCCTTCAAATTGTGGATAGTTCACTTCAATGTAGATTTTAAAACACGAGATTTTTTTTGAAGCAACTCAAGTGGAATTTTTCCCAATTACTCTAACAGCAGAGTATAATCAATAGCTTCAAGTGCAAATATCGTAAAGCATTTTTACAAGGAGTGATCCTGGCTTCGAATCCTTTATAAATTGATATTCTAAGTATAATGAATTAACCAATCTATGCTTGGAATGATACTGGCTTTTATTTGCTTTATAAAATTGATATTCTAACTGCAATGAATTTACCAATCTAAACTTGGAATGATCCCGCAAAAAATCTATATCCAAGTCATTTTGATGAGTAGGATTTATTTTAAAAATTAATAGTATTGAGGATAACGATTTGAGTGAAAAGTAATTCTTCTATAAATTTCGATAAAGAAGTCTTTTAAATGTGGATTCAGAAATAATTTGTATTTAAACTGTATCGGAGGACTAAATAATTGAGAATATGATGAATGAAAAAAAAATAATCTTTTGATATCAAACAAGAAGAAAATGACGTATTGTTGGGACCTTTGCAAAACAAGCAAATGAATGATTAAAAAGATTGAGGCATTTTTTTGTGAAAACAGAAATGCTTGCTTATATCAACGAAAGATAGAAAAATGAATTTTGCTTGGTTTTTCTTCAATAAAATATGCATTTTTTAAACTAGGAATTATATTATGCATGCATTTTTATATAGTGCATATTAAATAATATTTTGCATATAAAGAGCATGAAGTTTAGTAAAAAAAATTTTAAACTCAAAGAAAATTTTTCTATTTTAGGAGTTTTCGAGTTTAAGAATTATTTTGCTCAGGTTCATGCGAGTAAATATAAACCAACGTCTACTGTAACTCACAATTTTTTATCCATCAAACTCAGAAATATCATTGGTTGACATCAATGTCAAACCTCATTGGTCAACGAAACATTCTAAATTCTGTTATAAGAAATACAGAGTGTAGAATGTAAAAACTATCTCTTTTCTGACTTTCATATAGAATTTCGTAGATAAGTATGAAAATTATCTGTGTAGAATGTTAAAATTACAAGGATTTGCATATCTTGCAGAAGTATACGATTGGTCAAATTCAGAAACATCATTGGTTGACACTAATATCTTACAATGAAATATATTGAATCCTCTTATAAAAAATCTAGAATGTAAGAGCAGTCTTTTGTTTATCTTTCTTGTTTAGAACACTGCTGACAACCATAAAATTTATCTATGTTAAACGTTCAAAATATTATAATTTGCTTACCTTGTAGAGATAACCAATTCTTTCAAATTTTAAGTTATTTTGAATGATTTCTTTATGGTATTCATTTTTGGAAAATCAACAATCAAAATTTGAAAAGAATAAATGAAGCAAATCTAAATAATTGCTAAAAATATCGGATTCCGTATTTAAAACTGATATTCAAAAGGTGTTTTATAAAAATCGAATCTAATCTGGAAAAAAGTCTGTATACAAGTATCACTATCTGATCTCTCTCAACGAGTTGTTAGGGGGATATTCTAATTAATGCTTATTTTGGGAGTAAACTATCTTTTGCTGTACGCCTAACATTTTTCGTTTCATGGAATTTATTCCCGTGTTTTAAAGTGACACTCCTCACAATTCCAATACCATCGAAAACGTTTTTTTTTTCTTCTGTAAATTTCCTTTGTTCAATTCCCTCAATAATACTCCAAGCTATGAATTCCACTAAGTCACATAGTTGTGAAATTTTTATGTCATTTCTTTTAAAACATGTGTTGAACGTAATTCCACAACAAATGCTGAGAAAAAAAAGATATTTCTTTTCTGATGTAAGATTTGTATTTAAATTCTTTTTCTAGCTTTTTACACCATAAAAATTGATTCCCTTTTTTTTACTGTGCTGTAAATTATTGGTGATTTATTTGAAATCAGTTATCGTTAATAGTGCTTGCTTCATTTTGTAGGAATTATGTTAATTTTTTTTTTGTTTGAGAAATGCATTATGTTTCAAAATGAAATGTGATAAATTAACTTGGGTGCAATATACTTAATTCATTTTAAATTGAAATGATAGTTAACATCATTTAAAATCTTAATGAAAATATGATGCAACATCCATATACTTAATTGAACAATTATTTGTTTAGAAAAATTTAGTGTGACTTGTACATCGTTCTACCGTCATTTTTTATTTTATTTATTTATTTATTTTTTTTTTTTGCCCCGAAGACTAAATTGACGATGGACGCTCAGTTTAAAAAGAATTTCGAGCCATTATAAGTATCCTTACCTAAATTGAGAGTCACTACTACGAACCTTTGAACTGAATTTCAAAACCATTTAGCTATAAGTTCAACAAGAGAAAAAGTTTAATTTTCTTTTTTTTTTTAAGTTTCTAAATAATAAATTTTGTTAATTTACATAACTACAAATATATTTTTATAAATAATAAGAAAGTATTTTTATGTCAACTGCATTTATCTCTGACACTAATTTGCTCTTTTTACAAAGGTAATAGAATATTGAGGTTACAACACCATGAGTTGTGGTTCACAAGTTAAAAACAGTTGCTTTCTATTGATGACATAATATACAGGGCACAAGTAAAAAAACCTCATAATATCTTAGTTTCTTCTCATTAATGAAACCTCAGATTTGGCAACAAACTAAGACACCATTTTATATAGAAGCTTAACTGTTATTTAGGATTGTGTTGGAGTAGGCTGCCAGTGAGATCTGTAATTACAAAAACCCACAGAAA
The DNA here is from genome assembly GCA_026290005.1 of Latrodectus geometricus. Classification (NCBI taxonomy): domain Eukaryota; kingdom Metazoa; phylum Arthropoda; class Arachnida; order Araneae; family Theridiidae; genus Latrodectus; species Latrodectus geometricus. Next base: position 4,541 of record JAPDSC010069425.1, read on the forward strand.
GTACTTAAAGAGCTTTAAGTACGAACGTTTCTACGAATTAGAACTGGAAGTTTGTAAACAATCCCATGGTTCAATGAACTTGACAAGTCAGCAAAGACAGAAAACGCTGATCAAAAGAAAGTTCTTACTCCTCATCTAAGAAAAAAACCATCACCAAATGACAGATTATTATCTTGTGGCTCGTAAAAATCCACCTAAGTATTACTTCACAAAATTACCTCACTGATAAATAACTTTTTGTTTTCTCTTCTCTTTCTTCAGTGTTTATTTATTTATTATTTTTACCAACTTTATGGTGAAGAGGTATCTTCCGTAGATGATCACATTATTTTTATTCTGAGAATGGCAACACTTGTTGCTAGAGACCGAGTCCTATAATTTAGATCGTTACTATTCGCGGCACGCTTTCCTAATAAATTATTTGGAACGCAGCAAATGGTTGAGACAGAAAAAGCGACATTTTGATTTGATTGTTTAATTAAAGAGGTGCATAACTTAAATTCATAAAATTAAAAAAAAATTAAACAAGATTAATTAGGAAAATTATAGAAATGCCTTATTCTTCTTTAAAAAAAATTAAATTGTCTCCATTTTATAGATAGATATCAGTTTATTTTGCTGGAATATCATTTATTACATTAATTTTCGAATTCTTTGTGTTTAAAGACTTACTAAAGGAAGCACTAATGTTAACAAAATGATGTTATATTTGTATCATAGTTTCGATCACATCAAATCATTGAAACTGTGATAGTTGGATTAAAACATCTTGTATTGAGAGATAATAGATTCATTCCTCGATCAAGTATAAACAATTTGATTAATTTTAGATTATGTGGTAATTTCTTTGTGCATATGGTTATTGGAGTGATAACAATGAGGATAATTCGTTTAATTATGATTTAATGGGCTATGATGGATTGTTTCAAGATCTATTTCAGATTTCATGCTAGATAGCTTGACATATTTCATTGTATATCCATAATTTGATGTATAGAAACAGAAGTTAAAAATCGAATAAACAATTGTATTAATTTTTCTTTATGAAATGAAAATTTTAAAAAACCTGTTGAAAAAAAAGTATTATATATATATATATATATATATATATATATATATATTGGACATAGTGACAGCCTAAGTATTTTAATATTCTCCTCAAATATTGCTTTCCGGAAGTATTTTTCGCAGAGAAAAGAAGTATTCACGTGGTCCAAGAGAAGGTTCACGTGTTATGGCAGTTCGTTTTAAATTTAATAATGTATTCAAAGAAACATAATATTATTCACTCCACATCTAAATTGAATAAAACATTCAAAGATTTTATACATTTTTTTTTAAATCCTGAAAATCCTTATAAATTTAATAAGCTTGAATATAAACAAGTCCAAGAAAACGCAATATTAACTTTACCGCTTTTTTTTTTATCTAAAGGAAATACTTAGGCTATTAAGGTATCCGAAATTTCTATTTTAAGAACACAGGCTTGTTTCGTTAAAAATTAATTCCAGCTTTTAAAATGATAAAAAATGTTGAAAAGTTCTTTGAATAGCGACAATTTCTTTATGAGCCAACAGCCCCAATCTGTATAAAATCATTTACCATTAAATCATCATTTTCTTTGTTTCGTTTCGAGTTGAAAGTGAAATTACCGAGCATTGTTTGTTCCCATCAATGTTGGCAGTTCTTCCTTAATTCGCTTCATTTCATGCGCAACGATGAAAACGATATGGATATTTCCACTCTTTTTTTCCCCTTCATTTCTCTTCTCTTAACAAAGCCCCAGATCAACGGAAAAAACTAAGCATCCGTTTAAGAAGTTCTCCGTGTAATTTTCCCTTTTGAAAACAGCTAGAGAAATAAACCTTTTATTTAAATATTCGCTCCCTGATGGGGAGATAGCAGGGTATCTTTTTTTAATCAGTTTGCGAAATTAGGCCTACCTTCACTTTCAAAAGGAACACTGGGATACGGTTGAAGTCAATAAACTCTGTCTGAGATCGTTTGCAGAAAATTTACTGCTTTATTTCCAGTGGTTTTCAATTAGGAAGTAGAGAAAGCTGAGGAGAGAAAGCCTAATTTTTATTGTTAGATTCTTTTTTTCTTTCCTGTGAGAAAGTCATTATATTGACCTTGAGGGAGATCCCAATTAAGTTTAGCTCGGAAGATCATCTGGGACCATTTTTTTTTTACCCCACCGCCATTTCTTCTTATCATTGCACTTAATGACCAGTTTAATCACGCTTTAGATCTTCTGAATATCGTTATCGCTGAGAGTTTAAAGTTCGCCATATTACGTTTTGTTTGATGATGTCGAGTGATTGTGAGGGTTCTTAACCTGTCATAGGTAGTATTTTCTTTGTCTCAAGTCGTTGTCTCCATCTCTACAAGTTTCGTTAATGTCAACAAGCTATTGCACCAAAGCAACCAATATCCCATCAGTGATTCTAAAGCGAGATTAGAAAAGTACTGCGTCAATTTTTTTCAATACTCTTAGTTGTATTCAAACAACATTGTTAGAAAGATTATAGGTCATTGTGCAATCGTGTAATCGCATTGTACGATAAAAGTATTTTCAGAAATCTTTCAGTTTGCTTCTTTTAATAATGCAGATTGTTGACTTATGAAAGCTGAGATCTACTGCCCTCTATAAATTAGGATATTGGTGAATGATTTAATGAAATTCGCATAATTTTTTATGAAAACTATTTCGTCTTCCATTACAACAAATATTTTTATTTTTTATACGTTATAAAATTTTAAATGTATATTGAGATTATAAACTTTTTGAAAACAATAATTGCAACAAAAGTTAGTTACAATCTTTAAAAAAATATTCCTAAAATGAGCCAAAAATGATGCAAAAGTATAAGAAGTGTATTATTAATATTTAAAAAACATAAGAATTGAAAAAAATCATGAAATACAAAATGACCAACATAATTAAAATAAAAAATTTCTATGAATGTAAAAGAAATTTTTTTTATTAAGTTTTAGATGATAAAACCTTTTTAAAATAATTATTTTAACTTAACTTTTTACGTTATTATTCTTTAGTTTAGCATAAAAGGTAAATTCATGAGGATTATATGTTGGAAGCATCAGTAAGTTTTGAAAGTTTTTTAAAAAAACTCCGGTTATGGATAGCTATTTGTCAGAGTAAAGAGTCAAACAAACTTTTTAAAAAAGAATAATTACTCAAAATACTGATATATGGAAAAGTAATTTAAGGGAAATGAACTTCCATGCTGATAATAAACATAACAATCTATTTTAGTTTTATTTGTTTACTATTCATTATTCTAAACAGAAATAGTAAAGTCTATGGAATGAAATATCTTTTTGTACATTGTGAACTAAAATATGTATTTTAAACAAAATTATTTAAAATTATTTTAAATTTAAAATCGTTTATTTAAATAAACATTCAGCTTGAAATATTACTGTTTTACGGAGTTTACTAAGAAAATTCTTTTACTTTTTACAGTGGACCGAGAAGCCTTTCGTATATACCAAGAGTTAACAAGCATATACCATTCCTCTTCAACTGGCTAGTACAAGAATTAAAAAAAGGAAGATGTTAGATGGAGTCTATCAGGTCTTCAGATAGCGACTGAAAATATGGTATCGGTTGGCAGCACAAGTTTAAATCCAAGTCCATGGGAGTCTTCATTATGTTGATTATGCGACCAACATAATGAAGACCCTCATGGAGGGTCTATGTCCGATGCAAAACTGAAGATGTTGGATGGATATCTTATGCGGTTGTTGACTGTAATGGGGCAAATCGATGATGTAGTATATTGGTGGACCTTCTTTACCACATGAACATATGGAGGTTTTACTTTTACCGAATTGTTTATAATAGAAGACCAATGAACCTTGGCCGGAAATAAAATAATTGAGATATTGATTAATGATAAAATAACTGGTGGAATTTTTGATTTTTAAGAGAAAAATATATTCGTACTTTTGGTTTCAAAATTTCATATAAGAATAAATTATAAACAAATAATTGAAAAAGATAAGAACAGGGACAAAATTAAATCTATGTTTATAAGAAGGAGCTTTTATACTTATCTCCTCAGCTTTCTACATTTATAAGACCAGGATGTTATCAGCAGCGTCGAATGTAGATCTATATCAACTGAAAATAAAATTATAATTTCAAAAAGTAAAATAAAACATTTCTGGCCTTTATTTTATTTTAATATAGTATTGTAAATACGATGGAAAATAAAAAGCTTTACTTATAAAAACATTACGTAATTTCCAACTATAGTCAAGTAACGAGTTCCATCCTTAAATTGTATCCTTCGTCATATCAGATGATTTAATACTAATACAATACATTTTTACAGAAATAATAAAATTAACTGTGTAGAAGATATATACTGTGCACATATATTTTATGCTTCAGTGAGTGAATACATATTTTTTATATTTCGATGAAACCTTTTGATAGGATGTCAATATATTATGATTATTTTGAGTTTCAAATTAAAATCTTTCAGTACAGCAGCCAAAGGCAACTAAGAGATTTGAAAAAGTTGCTTTAAAGATAAAGAAAACTCCCTGTAATAAAATTAAAACCTACAGTTATGCTTTTCAAATTAAAGTGAAGATTAAGGCTGCTGATCCACAGAGCACAGTTAAAAAAATCATCATAATAAATCAAAATAAAAAATATTTATAGTACAATTGAATGTTTTGTTGTATTCGATTTGTGTGAAATATGAGCGAAATTTTCTGCTTTTGCATTTGGTAGTAAATCTCATATGTAATTTCTTTTAATAAATTTATAGCGTTTAAAAATTGTATTCTTATAACTTATTTCTCTCATGTTTGATGCATTTATGAATGATTCATTTAAAAGTCCTTCATTTTAAATTATTACAAAAATGTGAAGAACTTAAGGGATTTAAAATTTTTATTTTACAGAAACTTTTTAAGAATTTTAGAGAACCTCTATCATTTTTGAATTCATCACTAATCGGATCAATATAATTAACGTAAACATCAACAATACTATTGACCGAGAGAGAGAGACAGAAAAAAGCGGATGACCGTATAAAAGTCTAAAACTTTTTTATTTCCAATGGCTGTCAGCAAGAGAAAAGACTAACACAGACTAAAATAGCGAACACAAACAAAAAGGCAAAGAACAAAATAGTGAATCAGCTGCGCAAACGCTCTCTCGTTACCCAATATCGGTCTCAGAGGCATCGACCAGTGAGTGAAAAACATGTCTGCAAACGTTTTATGTGCCAAAGTCGTAGACCACTCTGCCGGTTTAGAACCATTTCCCGGAGTGCACCACGAGAAGATAGGTCTACAGGGCACCCCAATCTTATAACTGCCTGTCTACTTTCCCAAACATGGGTAAATGAACGGTGGGGAAATTATATTGAGCGGTCAATATCTTGCAAAAAAAGATAAAATAACTTCGTTTTGGTGATAAGTAACAATTTATAAGTTTATTCAAAAATGAGATGGATACAAACAATAATAGTCATAAGCAACTAAATAACAATTCAAAATTTATGTTATTTTATCCTTAAGTATCCATTTAAAAAAAAATCCATCAATTTTAATACATAACGAAATAATTTTGACTCAACATTTCTCTCCATTTGTTCCTCAGATATGTACTGGATCTTTTATGAATGTGATTCATATATTCTGATTCGGGATTCATTTCAAGATTCATTGTAATATTAAGCATAATGGTAAGTAAGTAAATTTAAGAATTAATTATATTTACAAGTCACCGATGGCAATCAGTTTGATCATTACTCTCGAAGACACACATATATTCATTTTTATCAATGCTGGATAATTTACTACTTTAGAATTTTAAGATTACTTCCTTCAGATTTGCTGATTTTTATGAACAGCTTTATTCTTGTAGAGAGATATTAAAATTTTTAATTTAAAAGTAGACTTTTTCTCTCATTTAAATATCATAATTTAAATCACAATTTCCCTCGAGTTTGCTTACAGTATCTGAATAAAATGTGAGAAATTATTCAACATATTAAAAATAATATCAAAAACATAGGTTTTAATTTTAATGTAAAAACTATAAAGAATCTTAAAATTGAAATAAACTGTGATATTTTAAATTTAATTATTTAATAATATTTGGAACAGCTGAGTAAGTTGAAATATTAGATAATAAAAATATTTCTTAAAAATTCTAACAAAATGATATATTATTAATATGAATATATTTATTCATTAAAAAATCAGAATGTATCTTGAAGAGGAACAAGAAATTTTATCAATCTACACAACCAGACACACACACTATCATATATTACCTTAAATTTGACTCGGAAGAATTCAGGAATTTTTTAAAAATACACGTAATTTTTTTAAAACAATGTATTTTGTATAATTTGATACCATGTTGTGTGTGCAGCCTAAGTTTATTGTAAAGTTTTTTAGTGTTCTCCATGTAATTGCTTTTTGGGACGACTTTTCATACGTAAAGTGTCATATTAACGTGTGGTAAGGAAGAAAACCGAAAAATTCCCAAATACCAATAGACATGCTGAAGTGAAGAGTAACACTTATCTCCCGTTGTTTAACAGTGGCTGGGATAGAACCCGGGACACATGAAGAATATTGTCTTACCACTAGTCCACGATTTGCACATTATTATATAAGTTGTGAAAATTAAAACAACATGACAGAAAATAGCAAATAGAAAATAAATCGCAAATTTTATGTACTTCAAGGGTAACGGTCTATGCTGCTCAACATGTAGTTCTAGTTCTTTATTACCATCTTTTAAAAAAAATTTAATTACTCAGCGAGAAACAATCTCATTAGCATATTGTTTTCCATGGAAAATACTGTATTTTCAAGACATATAGCGATTGATAATTCATCAATACACCCAATTATTTTTCTGATATTTAAATAATTATATATATATATAAGAATATATATATATATATATATATATATATATATATATATATATATATATTATTTTGAAATGATCCCTTAACACTAAATATTGTTATTACTGATTGAGGGTTGCTTTTTAAAGTTATTACCGATACACAATAATTATTATGGACATATCTTTTTAACACAATTACCCCATAATATTGAATTTTTAAGGTGATTTATAATTCTAACTAAATAATAATAATAAACTAATTTAAGAAATGCTGTCAATAACAAAGTTCGAAGTTTCAGTTTATGATCTGAGGGTATTTGGGATATTTAAATAATTTATGCGGAGTCTGATTAATTATATTTTATGTGACAATATTTTTATAGGACGAGAATATTTTATTTTTATTAAAATTGGACCTCTGGAAGCATCTAAAACTAACATCCGAGATTAATTATTGTTTTGTGCCAGCTAGTATGGGATGCGCTGCTCCACTTTTCCAACTCAATCGTAATTTGGTGTGGAATCCGATTTCCTCATTACACATATACCATAGATACCCATTTATATGGTAGGCAGCCATTCACAATCCATTTTATACAAGGAAAGACTAAAACGAGAGAGAGAAAGTACACCATGCCCGAACTGCGATTCGAACCTAGGACCTTTACATCCGCAGTCAGGTATGCTCACCACTAGACAAGGTAGGCGGCTCCATGTTATTGACTACTGTGACTAGCTTTTTGCTACTTTTCAACAATATTATAAATGAACATTGAGCGTATCGTTTATTAAAAAGGAAAATTAATTTAACTTTTATACAAACCATATTTCCTTCTATGAATCTGATAATGCATCAATAGTTTTTTTTATCAGTTAATTAGACTCTTTTGTAAACCTTAATTTTTTGTGAGTTAACGAATTTTTTGAATGATATTTATGACAAAAATCTAACAAGTGGGAATCCTATCTTAAGTAATTGATAAAAATATTTAATATTTTGCATTAAATATCCAAGTTGATGTACAACAGAAATTTTTAAAAATGTAATTAAAATATAAAAAAGAAAGTCGATACGATTTCGATTAAGCAAATGAGAAAACGATTTTTAATAGGTTGTCATAAATATGAAAATATGTCCTTATGGGACTTATTCCGATACTTAACAAGAAAGCATATTAATAAAATAACAGTTATTTGGCGAATGCATGCAATTAAAGCCGAGCTGGTACCTGGACATCTAATATTCTTGCCTTTAATTCAATAAATAATGGATTCGATTCCCGCTACGAGCATGGATGTCTTAGATTTTATTATGGTACTGGTGATATTTAATAGTAAATTCCGTTCGAATCGATCATAATGAATGAAACAATCATAAGGGAAGACTTACAATTGATCAAACCCATATATTTAACTATGAATAAAATAAACAATCAACATTCTCGTATTAAGAACCAAGCTAACTTTTTCTGTCAATATTTTTAAGCAAGCAATTATGTTAATTTTAAATCTTATTATTTTATCTAGTTTGAGATTATGCCATACCTTGAAGAAAATAAAGGTTTATGAAACAGTGGTCTGTTGTAAACAACAATCCAATTTATCGACTTTGCTTATAAAGTGTAATTTTTCAAGATTTTTCTTTAGAATTAAAAAATCACCCTGTTCTTAACAATCATTAGTAATGAAAAGATAATTAAATTCGTTCTATTTTACATTTAAATTGTCTTGAAAAATGAGAAAACTTTCATTATTCTGTGTTGACTTCCTTTGGGTGTGTTCACGGACAGCAAATCTGTTTGCAATGGAAACGCATTATGTAAAATTTCACATTAATTTCTTTTACAAATTTTCCCCCCTATAATTTAACTTTAAAACACGTTTACTCCATCTCAATATCTAACTGCTTAATAGTTAGCATTTTGGTTTTTTATCTAGACAATCTGAGTCATTCGAATCTGAGTGCTGAGTCATAAATTTCGATAAAGTTAGCAGTTTTGATCAAAATATGTCATCATGTTTAGAAATGTATTGCCAGCAATGCTAAGACATATTCAGATTGATTTGATTATAGCACATTGTATTATAATCTTGCATATCCTTGATATACAAATACCATGCAATTTTATCCCACACTAGTCTAAATAACAGACTATATTACTATAAAGCTATTCACGAATGGACATGTTCACTAGTTAGCCTCTTTAGAAAAGAAAGAAGAATATAAGGTTTTTACTTATATTAGTCATATAAATGTCATATTTCTAGCGAAATAATTTTGATTTTTCAGGTATTGATTGCTTAGTTGAATTAGATCTCACACACGTGGTTAGAGCAAATGAATATTATATTTTACTAAGAATGTATGGAGGAGAAAAACCCATCTGACTTATATATTTTATAGACTTAGTGCCTTCTATTGTCTTAACTACTGCATGGCTTCAAAATTCACTTCTTTGAAAAATATATTTATTTACAATATTTATATTATCAACATACCACAGGAACATGTAGTTACCATAAGCTTTGATAGCCTTTTCTTAGGTGCATATATAGAGCCAAGTAGCACACAATTTATACAGTCTCCTCACAGAAGCTGTGATTGAATGACGTCAACTTCCATCAGTGGAAAGCAGATTTACAAAAACATCGGAGAACAACGGTAATTTACAAGTCACTGAAATTAATGTCATTTCATTCTTTGGTCAATGAGTGAAAAATACAAAATTGAAAAATAATCATGATTAAAGTTTGAAATAAGTAAGCATATTATACATTATTTGATAATATTATTAAATATTTAGTACAATTCCATTATACCTCCTTATACGATAATCATTGCGAAAGAAAAATAAATCGCAATTACTATTGTAACTATTTACATCGTGTATTATTTAAAAATGTTTACACTTTAAAAACTTCTAAAAATTTATAAAACATTTTATTAACTAAATAATTATCATATATTGACAAAACTTATTTCAAGACCAAACTTTATTTCGGACGGAAACCGATTAGCAATCAATTTGCTGATCCATTGCGAGGGTGTAATGGAATAGTACCACAAATATTTTTATAAAAACTAATTCACTTTGTTTACAAGCTACAAAATACTTAATATGGCGGTATGCTACGTTTGTCAGTATATAAATATTATATTTTTGATTAAACAGTGAGATTCGTAATGATGTAACATCAAATGCGATTAGCTGAAAGATTTAGTAATCTATGGCAGCAGTTATGAATGAAGAAGTAACTTTAATTTTTTGTTAAAATATTTTTGTGATCTTTTCATGAATTATTAAACTAAATTGCAAACATAAACTTCTTTGCTGAAAATTTTAATTCTTTTGTTCAGTTTTCTGATTAGATAATGTTTGATTACATGTATTTTCTTATTGTTCATTGCATTTAGAATGTTTGATAGGATTTCAGGAAGAAGAGGGATTTGCCTAAAAGTTGACTGTTTTGCCATTCAGATCACTTTCCATAGATTGAAACCCTGCCTTCTATGTCACCAGCAACAGGACATTACTCTATTCTGCTATCAGAGAACTTTGGTCGTCACAGATTGATGTGTTCAAGTTAATCTGTTCAAACCAAAGTTCTTTCGCTGGTGTGAGGTGGATATGGAAATGAGGTGCTAGCTCAGGTCTACGTGCAACGGAATGATAAGATCCTTCTTGTAGGTTACTCCTTCCTTTTTACTGTCGGTGATTCTAGGTTCAATTGCCTGAAAGAATGACAAATTTCTTAAATTTTTTTTGTGGAAATTTTAGTAGTCAACAATTAGTCATCTACAGAAATCAAAAACATAATAAAATGACACACATTTTGTTATATGAAATATCCTGAAATTAAACAAGCAAGAAAATCACTTGTGAAAGTATTTTAAGTCAATCTATATTCTCTTCAAATGTGGCAATATTTACCAATTTTACATACTGATTGTAAATGGCGCTAGTCATTCTTGATGGATAGTTGCGTTGAAACTGCAGTCATTTATACACAACTCACATCTCGGAATATATTTGGTAAAAATTTCTCATGATTCAGTTTAATTATTTTCTAATGTTGCATATTCGCTGACCAGCAGAGAATAATTAATTAAAAATCTTTCGATCATGTTTTATTTCAAAGATATGCAATTCACATTCTAATAATTATTTTTCATATAAATTTGAAGAATAATATTTGCTAATTGTTAATTAATGCACTCTGTTTCTTTCACACGTGACATCCATTTTTCTCGTTTTTTTTCAATTAATGCCAAAAGTTGAAGTAAATTTATAAAAGTTTGTATTTTATCACGCCCAGTTACACATACCGAATTTTGCATTAAGAAACGTAAACTCTTCTTGTAAAAATGGTTTTTAACAATTGTAGTAAAAAGATTATTATTATATAATTTCAGAGATTTTGAAATTGTATGTTATTGTTATGCTCATTGAATTTCATTAACAGATGGAAAAAGAGTTGGAAAAATACAAGGCTTACAGTTATTTTTTTATGCGTTTTGAGTTACTAAAGTAGATATTATTATCTGAATAACATCTCCAGAGAACATCTGATGCTCAGTTTCAATGTTTACATTTTTATAGATCGATTAGAATATATACTTTAATACTGTGAGGTGAGCACCTTTTTACGAGGGGAGCAAATTAGCTAAATTAATTTGAAGATAACACATGCCTCTAATACAACAATTTAAGTTACTCATGACATCGTGTGATTAACAATGAACGCGTTTTGTAGAAATAAGCCTACTATTATTAATTATGGTCCCTTATAATATTCTCTAAATTTGCTGAATAAAAAGAAGCTTTAAATTTATATTATACATGTAAACATGTCACTCGATGTTCTTATATAAAGAATATTTTCAACAAATGAACTATTTGCGATGATTTTTGAAAAACACATTGTAAGCCAAATGATTTTACTCAATGTAAAGAAACTGAAAGTGCGGAAACGAGTGCATTATGGTCAAAATAATCATAATCGAATACTTGAACACTGAACGTACTTTTTTATTTGAATCACAATAATTAAGGCCACACTTCCCATTCATTTCAGCA
>JAPDSC010069438.1:0-13011 GCA_026290005.1 Latrodectus geometricus
AGAATAAGTGAATGATGATAAACGAAAATTTTATCTCCGGGAGTAAAGAAAATTTGCATTCTAAGATAGAGCAGGTGAGTTAAAATTATCTATTCTTTACCCACTGATGGTAACAAATGTTCCAGTAAAAAATCACGATATGGCTGCACATTTCTTGATAGACTCACATCAATTATTGACATTTGGTAAGAGATAAACATAAACATAATCATAAACTTTTGCAGACGTATTACGCATTACATTCTTCCTGTTGTAATAAAAACATTAAAGAAAGTTTGTCCTATTAAATTAATTTTTCCACTTCAAACAACCAGTTTTTGTTAGTATGGCATCATAAAGACAATATTTGTGATACGTGATTGGTAAATTAGCTTCTTTGTTGTTAATGTTCTGTTGATGAAATTGCCTTTTAACTGTAATCATTATCATGGAAGGATTTAGACGCTACTTGAGTTCTTTTATCACATTTACTACAGTCACTCAGTTTTTAGACAATCCCCTCCACTACTCACTGATCTTTTCCTTCCCTTATATTGCTTCTCCATACATGTCTTGTCACCATGTGTGTGTATTTGCCATCATCATTTTATACAGTATAACTCTAAGAATGCTTAAAAGTTGGGACAAGTTTCGATCATACACTTGCTCCAGGCAGACGGCTTCTAGAATTCGATATTTTTGAAACATATGAGAGATCAATATTTTACACTTCGGAAACAAATCAATGACTTTCAGAATTCCAATAAAGTTACCAATATTAACGGAATATTTACATATCAATTTATTAAAAAAACTAATAGCTATTTAAACATATTTTTCCTTTTCAATATATTTAACGCATTTCCAGTGCATTTGAATCTAGTTTAAGTGACTTTAAATTTTTTACATCAATATTAATTCTTAAAACACCAACTTCTGGAGAGCAGGAATTATCTATTGTAGAAATATTTCAAATTATTGTAAACTTTTGAATTTAAAATATTTTCATACACTAAAGCGTCTAGTTAGAGAAAGAAATAACATTGTATGCAGGTATTTAAAATATTTTATTTTAAACTTTAAGAATCGTAATTCTAGATGAGAATTTTTTTTTGATAATTATTTGTTTACATGCAAAAAAAAAAATTTTCAGAAATTACTTTTATTCGGTGATTGCATCCATACTATTCTCCAGAATTTTAATTGCTGAACATGAAAATAAAGCTAGCTATTCAGACATTTCTTTGTGCATTATGAAATAATTAGTATTAAAATTGTTTTTATATTTAGCATTCTGAAAAAAATTTTAATTGGGTTATTTTTAATTTTAATTGGTCTATTAAAATTTAAATTTAAACTTCTGAAATTAAAAATTTTCTAATTTTCTGTTTTACTTATCTAATATTATTTCTACTTTTCATATTTTTATTCTATAATGAAGCTTATATGTTTTTAGATTAAAATATAAAGGTATTTGTAAGTCAAGATAAATAGGTATATAATAAAATTAAGAGGGTGAATTAATGATTCCATAAAAAACAAATGAAATGTTTATATTTAAAATTCGTTTTCGTAGAACTCTAGTAATATACTTGATTATCTCCTTCAATTAAGAGCAAATGAACTTAATGTAATTTTTACATACTATAAATTCTTATGCAAATTATACATTTATTTAAAAATTATTGAAGCTACACACTGCATTTCAACACTTAGAAATGTGTCAATTAATCAAAATAACTTAATTCTTTGTTACACGTGCATTTTTTGTAACATTTTACAGTGTTAAGTAATATAATTATCCTTTCATAAATAACAGTTTGTGTAAATAATGATAACAAGAAGAAAAAAGGATTGTGCACTTTATATGCAAAATTAAACTAATGTATTTGTTGAGGAATTTATATAATTATTTATTTTTTATAAGATTTATAACTGATTTTATGTTTATCTGTAGATTTATTTTTCTCATTTTATAACGTTTGTGAAGGCATTATTTTATTTGTTAAATAGCATGGTCCATAAAATTTTCTAACAAACATTGCATAAGAAATAGGCACATTTGAGTATCAATCATTAAACCATTAAATTTATATTTGTAGAAAATAAACAAAAAAAAATATTTTTCAAGTCAAAAATATTATTATTAATAAATGTTTAAGTAATTTATCATCAAATATTAGCTGTAAAATATTTTATTTGATTTAGTTTAATGGACTAAAATGAAAACATGCTTTAATCTAATAAACTTAGTTATTTTCTTACAGATTTTTAAAAATTCCTTTTCCAGTAAGTTCTCCATCAAAACAACGGTATCAGTTAATGAAGTGTTAAAAGAACAAGCCAAGTTTTATAAAAATTGGAAAAAAAATGCATGGAGTTCTATTTATCACTCGATTAATGCTTCATAAATTATTCATGTTTCAGTAAGCGATGATTTTATTCATAAAAAAATACACAGCCGCATACAGTTACTCAATTAAAACGCTATTTATTCTTGATTTATATTAATCAATCAAACCCAGTTTTTAATTAAAAATTATAAGAGTAATCATCTAAATGTATACAAATTCTTTCACACGCATATTTTAATTAATATTTTATCATACTTGACTGTATTGTTACACAGAGAGTAAACAAAAATTAAAGAGAGATATTTTATTTTTATGTAAAATCAAATTGGAACATATTTTAAACATAATGCAGTTTCTTAAAATAATTTAATTTATAACAGCGAATAACAATTTATTTCATATTTGAAGAATATTTAAACAAATATATATCGAAAAATTCAGCGACATTGTTTTATGATATACTTTTATATATTTTAAAGTATAAATATTATAAAATTCATAAAACATATAATTGCCTAAAATGTATGTTTTATAATGAATTAATTACATAAAATCTACAAAATGTTGCATTTCTTATAAGTGAAAGTGTTAAGAACAAGTAAATATTGAGGCACTAAATTAGGCTTTTAAATAGGGATTTTGCATATTTTAATAATATCCAAAGATATTTTTATGCAATATTCAGAGTTAGAGTTTTAATTGTCAAGCTAACTATAGTTTTAAGATACGCACAGGTGCTTAATTAATTTCTATCTCTCAGTGTCACACACATATATGGTAAAGGAATATTATAAAACGTATTCTTGAAATACTTCATGGGTGTTTTGATTAAAACTGGACTTCTTTATAGACATTTTTAATCACATATTATCATTATTATTCACTATCAAAAGCTAAATTCTGTGTACACTCCTAACGAAAATATAATATAGCTCTCTCTTTCTCTACTCTCTTTCTTATGTAAAATCAGTCTCTTAATTGAATATAGGATTTAATTAAATGGGATATTCTAAGAGAGATGTTTAAATGTTTTCTGTGAATAATATTCTTTTCATAATTATAATTATATAATCAAATAATTAATTCTTTTTATAATCAATTGTATTCCAATTTTCAATTTAAATTCGTTGGCCGAATGTATCAATAATTATTAACAGGAAATAATTGAATGAAAAGCAAAAATTAAATATGTATCTCTAGATTTTAATACTTATTTTTACTTAAAATATTTGATCGTAAAGTTTTTTGTAGTGGAATTATATCACATATGATTAGAAAACAAAATGAGTTTTTATTAGAAATCATTTGTTATCAAAAATGACATTGTTATAAGATTAATAAACATATAATATCTGGTTCCATTCATATTGGTTTATAATATTTACGAATTTAATGATAATTTTCTATTGAAAAACTTAGAAATTTTATTGGAATAAGTTATGAAAATTATTTAAGAAAGCAAGCACTTGTTTTTCAAATTGTTTTATATGAATCTCATACTAATATAATCATAATGTAACAAAATTTTAAAATAAAAGCTATAAAAGAAAATCTTTCTAAGAGCTGAGTATTCAATAATACCTAATATTTAATTTAGGATTAAATTAAGGTGAAACATTATAACCATCTCAATTATGTCGAAAATTGATTTTTTTATGAAAAAAATTTTCAGTCTGATTTTGCGATTACTTACTGACAGTTTCAATAAAAAATATAAAAAGTTTCTGTTAAAATTCATTTATTTTAAAGTTAATATACTGAATTATAAACTAAGTAACCAGATGCATAAACATACGAAAATTTATTTATTGTAACCTTTTTTGGTGCCTTTTTTAAACGCAAAAGCGCTGAGGCCGGCCGTCTTTTTCGCGATTCCAAGTTGGCAGGCGTTTTTGTTATCAAGCCTAAATCCATGAAATTACCGAAGTATCATCGCATTGTTTAATAATGCTCAATACGGAATTTAAACGTCGTATGTTAAATATATATTTTTATGTATATCTTATTTCTTGTTTACATACATATTTCATATATATTTTCATTACTCACCATTTAATGACTTTTAACAATATATATCTTAAAACTAAATATGGTACTTAACATTCTCTCTCTGTAGCTGCAAAACGAAATATCTAATGCTCTAGCTAAAAAAAAAAAACATCTCTTATTTTCTCTAAACAAATACCACGTGCGAATTTAAAGATCTGCCATAAAGCATGTTATTCGGAAACATTTTACATTTGTGTTTATATTATCAAAAACAATGGGTATATGAGTCGAGTCCTGCTTATCTCATTCCAAATAGAAAATAAAATTTACGTATATCTGAAACCATATAAAGGCACAATGCTATCCTGTCTAAAAAATGTATAGTCTTTTTTAATCTATTTCAAAGGACTGGCACAAATGTTTGACGACCGGGGATGAAAGAGAAAACCCTTTGGCATGCCTGCGTGTCGGTAGGGAATTGGATACCTTTCTTGCTGGCGGGTATACGTGATAATCGGCGCGTAAGATTTAAAAATTATCACAAAATAGTTATACATAAGCGAAATAAGAGGCACAAGGAACATCTTCATCACCGGTGTACAGAGCATGCAGTCAAAATCAATAGCTTTTCGATTTATTATACAGTATTTTATATATGGTACAACAAATGGGGATGGACATGCTGCTGAATGTTGAGAAAAAATCCAATGTTGTGCCAAACGAATTACTAATGTCATTGAATACCACATAATTTTTTAAAACATTGATTATTCATAAAAATAAGAAATGTATCGGAAATGACCATCAATAATAGAGATTCTCAAAAAGAATTTCATGATACGGAAAAAAAAGACAGAAATTATACAGGTTTTATACTTACTTATCAATGGAAAACTTGTAATATTAGCAACAAATTGTAGCATCATTTTCCGACAAATTCCTCATTATGGGCACTACACTACGTGTAGTATATTTTCCGTACCGTTGCTGTAGAACTGTGGTAGCTGCTAACATTACCATATCTGAAATCCTCGCAGAATTGTAGAATTGCCAATTAATTTGATCCTTAAATTTCCGGAACACCCAAAAGCTTTTAATGTATCTATAGTAAAGGAGAAGCGGAATGTACCTGAGTTTCAGATACTGTTGTGTTTCCTGAGTTTTGTGGCTTGTATGTGGACGAGAATTGTTGTGTTCATAGATTCAATTAAAATTACAAATATTGACTCGTAGTCGATCACAGGAGTTACTGTAACAGTTTAACTTTATTTTGTGATATTTTCTAAGAAATTGATTATGTACAACACCATCCAAATTCAAAAAGACTTCCACTTTGAAAACAAAAACATTTTTTATGGATTAGTAGACGTGTAACAGTACTCGCCACACATAATTTTTGTTCTTTTAAAAAATTCTGCTCACGAATCCTCGCCAAAGATAATTCTATATAGAAGTTCAGCTTCTGCGTGTCTGTAAAGACGGAACAGTAACTTCTTAGCTAGATCCTTAGAATTTGTTTCGTACTACTATTTTGTATCATACATGAGTTTCTGTGTTAACCAATGATTGAGTATTCTTACGTACAGCAATATGTTCTGATTGATGTGATTTTATGAACCAATAGAAATGCTTTCGACTATATTATGATTGATTTTGTGATTGTCTTACGCAATTTATCTAGTTATAGTTGATCCTTATCAGACCCTATTATGAGTCATCTACTTCTGTACTGAACCTTAATATTTGATGCGGATGGAATTTGGTCTCATTCACATCCTCAGCCCTTCTAACCCACCACCCACCTCCTAACCCCGAGAAACTTACTCAAGACAGGAAAACTCTGAAATATGTTGTGAAAAATAATTTGCAAAATTTTTATTTATTTATTTATTAAAATTTGACTTGGAATGCCTTTGAGCTTGACCCATAGTGACATAAATGCAAGGAATTATTGTCCACTTATTAGTGACAGACTTCATTTTCGTGATCCCATTGACACCAGAAAGCAGTAAATTATGAGCATAAATGATCTGGGGCATTTGAATTGAACAAAAACATATAACATTAGGATTTGATACAGTGAAAGAATAACTTATTAGAAGATGAATCATGACACATATTCGGGATACCGACGAGCGTATGATACTTGATGAAAAGTATTTACCAGAATATATTGATCCATTCGCTATATTTAGTGGTAATAATGCTAGTAAATATATGGGTCTAATTTTCTTGGTCATTGCTTGAGTTTTTAGATTTTATTTAATTGATGACATATGGGGTATGCGTTTGACATAAGATCAATACTCATTACAGCTACACAGAAATATTCCGACAAAGTAATATGAGTCTTGTGTTGTTCCTATGATAATACTTCTGTTCATATAAAACGATAACTATATCATTGATTTTCAATAATTTGGCTCAGTTTTCTTCCTGGTGGTCTCGAATCTAGAACTTCTTTGAGTTTAGTACATATATTGATATAGAAATTCTTTGAGATTAATAGAAATATTAATTGTTTACTAAATTTCCTTTACAAATAAATCTTTGGAAACAATAACTAGAACCATCTTTATAGCTTCAAGAAAATCAGAACTAGATCAGTCACTGAAGGTGGTATATTGCGGACAAGCAAAATAAACAAGATAATCAATAAGTTGTACCAACCTATCAAACTATTAATATTGCATTTTCAATGACATTTCGCTAAATAATTTATATACATATTCAAGAAATTATGATTACTTTAATAACATTACCCTCACAATAAAGTTTGCATTCTATACCAAATTATTTAAATTTCCCATGTAATTGATGTAATTTATATTATAAATTACGAGAGAGTGATTCTAAAGTAAGGAGAATTTGAAATAGTAACACTCCATAATGTATTGAAATTAAACATTTACACCTTTTCACATATTCATAAATAATAAACAATACATATCTCTGTCAATGAAATTCAGTAAAATTTTCCTTTCCATAGACTTAGAAAAATAAATTTTAAAGCCAATAAAATATTCAATATCATTTTTTCAACCAATATATCTGATTATTTATGAACCTCAAGGACAAGTTGGCCTAGTTGGTTAAGGCGTCGTTCTCGTTTTCGGAAAGTAGGAGTTCGAATCTCAGCTTATCCGGAGATCCGTCATGTTCTCTTATATTGACTGGGACACGTAAAACATGTGATGGTCGCTATGTCCTCCATAATCTCATTCAAAATTAATACTTCTTTGGTGTTAGGAGCAAGGCTTTGAGTCTTCCCTGGCTTCCTATCTCTACGGTGGTAACATTAAAGGGTGCTGTCATCTATGAGCAAAAGTAGTACTTCCAACCTCAAAATGGGTGAAACAGAAGACGCTCATTCTGACTTTATTCGCCAGTAACAGGCAGACTGGCTTTTTAATTAGTAGCAATGAATCATGAATCACACTTTTCTTTTTTGCTTGCAAATCCTTCTTGAAAACCAAGCAGAAAAATTAGGGATAAAATATTGAAATATCATGTTTAATAAATTTTGTTTCTTACTCAGAAATTATTTTTTATTAAAATAGGACAGGACTACATCTGTAAACAATTTTAATTACAAATTACTTTTCAATTTCCAAAAATATGTGAATATTTGTTTAAAAATTTAATGATAATTCTCTAAATATTGTGTATTACAGAGAAAATTTTGAACTAATCTATATTATTATAAGTAATATTCCCGACTAAATTTAAATAAATCTAAGATAAAATATCTTACAAAAATTCATTTCGCATGTGGATGTAGTAAAGTATTTTAATTTAAGTTAAGATATAATGTACCAACTAGCTGGTGAAATATTTTATTTACACTGGAGCTTTCCAAATACACTTTGCTAGAAAGCAAAAATTATTATTTTACTTTTGTAATAAATTAATTAAGTCATCTTGTATGCTGTAAATTAACAAATGAATAAAATAATGAAGCCAGAGAAATAAAAAAAATACCACTTTTAATTTTCTTTGGTATAATGCCCAAATGAAAGATTCTAATTAAATAATTTTGCTAAAAAAAATAGGTTGCAGGACATTGAGTCGCAGAATCACGCCTGAGCTGGTACGGTTTCCCCACGGAATACTCCCCCAACCAGAACACCGGCTTTATTACTCATCTTCAGTAATTATTCTTTCCTAATACCTTATCTTCATCTAATTAACTCTCGATGAACATTAAATGCGATGTGAAAGCCATCTGACTATGCCACATCAGGGTGGATAAGTTTTCAGGCGCTTGTGGTGAATAAATTGAATTTTCGGAATTCTGGCAAAGTAGTAAGTCTTCCCTGATGCATCACTTAATCTTAGCAGAATTACTGAAAAATGACACAAATAACTCTTTATTTTAGTCTTACTCGTGGAATAATATTATATATACTGTTTCTTTCTTGGTTGAGGATTATTAGAAAATATGAACAATTATTAGGAATGATTTTAAATGTAAGAAACCTTATCCGAGAAAATAAATATAGTTAAAATAAAATATTTATGTTTTTTCGAAAAAGAAATTATTTTGTTAAATTTTTCATTAGAATTATTTAAAATATTTATTTTATTGTTGTAGAATTACTAAAATACAAAAGGAACCTATTTTTAGTTGACAGTTTAGAAGTCACGACCAATCGTAGTTATATATATGAATAACATTATACTATATGAAGTATGTAATGAAATTACATTTCGCTTATGTTTTGATTGAACAATAATTGAAAGTTCTAACAATTCTTTACGGAAGTTAAAAATAATATTATGGTGTTTCATACGAAAATGATTTTTTTAAATAAAATAATGCACTTAAGCTGTGATATTCTTATTTATTTAATAACCATTCACAGGAACTAAAATATATAAACAGGAAATAACAACTTATAAAAGTTATATTAAATCAAGTATTTTAAAGGTTTTCGCATCTAGAGTATTAATAAAAATATTCTAAATGCAAAAATTGATGATGCATAAAAAGATATATATATATATATATATATATATATATATATATATATATATATATATACAAAATGAAATTTACAGTATGAATAAATTTAGATGAAATAAGATGATAATGAAGAGCACAGTGCGAAGTACCAATATGTCCAACTTCATCAGGTGATGTTGACCACATTGGCACAAAGTATGGCATTTTTGCAATGGTTGTAGACTAATGTCTAAATTAGCCATTACACACCAAAGCCATACTGAAAAGTTTAAAAAAAAAATTAAATTAAAAAAAATTACCCAAAAGAGTCAGAGGCTTCATAAATATTAAATTCTAAATGAGTCTCAACAAAGTGAAGAATAAAGACCAAATTCTAAACAAGTAGATAAAGTTAGAAATAAACATTGCCAGTACAATGAACCAAACTATTATAAAATGTCTTTAAATTATTTTATTATATCATTTGAGACATACTTACATATTTTCTATATACTTATAAATTTTGTTTCTGCTTAGTTGTTTAACATTATAATATTTGTAACTAGGCATAGGTATAATATAGAATGCTAAATGCTTACCTTCAACTTGTGCCCAGTCTGCTAAGCAAGGAATTCTAGACTTGAGACTTGTTTGGCATTTATCATAGCGAGCGCCATCATCCAAGCCAACGGTTTCAAAGCGACCTTTCACACCACACAACAATGCTGTTGCGCATGCTCCGGAATCACCAACTTGACTATCCGTATTGTATGTCTAGATTAAAAACAAATTTCACTGAATAACTAGAACATTTATAACATTAAATACATATGCTTAAAATTCTTATTTATAAAATTGTAAATTAGTTATCACGTGTTTATGGATTTAAAAATAGTAAATTTTATTTAAATATACTTTTCTTAAGAAAACGGAAAATGAATCACTTAAAAAATGAACAACTGTTATAATAAATATTTTTCCAATTTAAAATTAACATAAAATAAATTTATTAATAAAGAGTTTAATTAGTATTAAACTTGTATTTGAAACTTCAAAATATGCTACTAAATATATAGAATCTGTAATTAGATTGTATTTTATTTCATTATATGTTTCATCATATGTAAAAATTGAAATTAAATTTCTGCTTGTTTGTTTGTAATTAACTCTTATTGTTTACGAAATATATCTTTGGAAATAGAATAGACTTTCTGTTTGAAAAATCTCCTAGTCAAAATTACACTATTTTCATGTTTCCATATTTACCGGTTATTATGGTATGAGGAAGTATTGGATATCACTCTCGAACTCCTTTAGAACTCACTGCCGGTTCATTAAACAGCCAGCGCTACATTTCTGAGTTGTAGGAGCTAATTGTCCTTCTTTACATTCAGGGCTTGCCCACTGCCATGTTTCAACATGATGATTCACGACCACAGGTAGAACGCATTGTCCAAATGTTTGTCCTCAATTACTTGATTAAATTGCTTCCTTGGTCAGCTTGCTGTCCGGATCTTTCGCTGAAAAAACACATGTGGTGCATGGTTGCTGAACAATTGACCAAATTATATCCCTAGATGCCACACCAGATCAACTTTGGCAATGCGTGGAAGCGTCTTGGCCTGCTGTACACGAAGAACACATCCAGAATCTCTTTGAATCAATGCCGAGGCGAGTGGCAGTGGTGATCTCCAAAAATTGCGGGTACTATGGTTATTGATTTTCACAGGAACTGTATTTCACAAAATGCTATAAATTTAATCATTTGATATTAGGTCAACATGTTATCGGCAAAATAAATTTTGTTTGTGATATCTCTTGTCTTTTTTGGTGTTGCAAGTTTTGTTACCATAAGTGTATATCAAGCAATAATTTAGGCTTATTGTATTGTGGAGTTAAAAAAAGTATTTAAACCATTGAATTGAAAGGTTCTTCGATGCGTCACAAAATTCATTAAAAAATATTTAATAATAAAAAAAATCATCATTGCTGATTTTATTTTTGATTTCATTGCTGAATTTATTTCTTTTACATTTAATTTTAATTCATTTACAGAATTGGAATATCTACTGTTTGTTTAATTCATTAATGTGCAGAGAAAAACATCAGGCATACCATTTTATGAGTCATTACCGAATCATTGTCAAGAGTATCTATATGATACTAATGAAAAAAGAGAAACGTATATCATTTGACAATTAAAATCTAAAACTTCTCAAGCTAAAAGCAGTTTCAAGAAACATTTTCTAATTGTGTAAATTCTAATTTTCTAATCGTTTTGATTGTATGCATCAATTTATTTATCATTGTCTTTAGCTTTGAATATATTTTTAAAAATTTTCATTTTTCTCATTTGAAGATGTAGCAGTTATTTTTTAATTAAAAAGTACATTTTCAATTTTTATCATCATGCATGGTTGATTTTGATATTGTTTTTCTTGACAAATTCTTGCATTTAAAACTTGCTTTTCTATCGATTAGTAGAAAAAATAACTTTTATATGCTAAAGAATATTCATTCATTAAAACAATTTTCAGTGATTCATATTTGTTTAGGCATTGATTTAAGCAAATAAATTATATGTAAACATTTGAGCTTTTATTGTGATTGAAGGTTTCGTCAAAAGAATTCCTTTTGTGCATCATTATTCAAGTTGCTGATGATTAAGGACTTCATGTTTGCCTTAGTTTATTTCCAGACATGATTTTATTTAAGGTATATACTGAAATATTTATCTGTTTGAAGAACTTACGCAATAGTATTAATGTGAAAGTTCGTAGGATGAATAATATATATATATATATATATATATAATTTTATCATTTCACTTATCATTTTAATGAATTTACAGTATTTTTTTTTAAAGAAAAGTATTTCTGATTTAATTATACTTTCTAC
The DNA here is from genome assembly GCA_026290005.1 of Latrodectus geometricus. Taxonomy (NCBI): domain Eukaryota; kingdom Metazoa; phylum Arthropoda; class Arachnida; order Araneae; family Theridiidae; genus Latrodectus; species Latrodectus geometricus. The sequence continues at coordinate 12,166 of JAPDSC010069438.1, forward strand.
AAATAAACAATCTATCTGGGAAATGTTTTCACTGATTGAACAAATTTTTTTTCTATTATTTTTGCTTCATTTGAGATATTTTAACGACAGTCCGCACACACATGTATATAGCTGGTTTCTCATAGTGAATAATGAGCACCGTGATATTAATCAAATAAAATCAGCTATTTCTTATCAGCCACCATTGATTGATGAATAATCATTTTTGTAGACTTTGAAAGTCACGTTTTTATGTGATCTTAAATTCAACTAATTAGCTCTGTTTAAAGATAAGGCTATTGTGCTGTTGTCCTTCGTAGGTTATGTTTAATATGGGTTGCTTTTTAGATTCTCTTTCTGATTTCACCAAGTCCTCAGCATTTTCTCAGTTTGATTTAACCCGGAATATCTACCTGTATCCCTGCTTCCATATACGTTAGAAAACGCATAGCTTGTACGCTACTTGACAGCAAAGTCGAAATCATTTTTTAGTCATAATTTCCCAATAAATTTAAAGTAATTGACCAGTGGAAATTGCACACACTTTTACTAAAAAGTGAAAAAAATTAAGCTAACAGAGTTGTCATTGATGAAAAAGCATATACATTTACTAAGCAATATGTAACTGTAGTATTTCCTCAATCAACAAGGAAACAAACAAACCGCATAATTCCGCTTAAAAGAAATGTATAGAAATGAAAAAAAAAATCAAATTTTAAATATCTACGTATAAAAAGCATTATGAACATATAAAAGGCAACCCCTTTTCAAAACTATTAAAAAGAAAAAATGCTTTATGTTCTTTCGCAAATATGGGGTGTGTGTATATATATATATATATATATATATATATATATATACACACAC
>JAPDSC010069444.1:0-10729 GCA_026290005.1 Latrodectus geometricus
TTTTAAATTAAGTCTCAAAATTATTTTAAAAACGTCTAATTATTTTTCACATTTAATGAATTTGTAAAGTTAAAGCAATCACAGCAAAAATTCAGAGTTCAATATAACATTAAATCATAAATCTTCAACTAAACATCGTTTCAATCTTATTTAATTTTATTGCTAAAAATGATGTTATACGAATATTTAGAATTATTATTATAAATGTGTACATTCAATTACTACATTCGTATGATTGCTCTTTACAACCTTTAATTTTTTTAAAAAAATTGATGCATTTACTACAATTTAAATTTACATTCATGTTTAAGACAATCAGTATATTAATCTAAATCTAATGGTAGGGAAAACTGTTATGCATATATTTTTTGTTTCATAGACATGTTATACAAATACCTCGTTTATTTAATATTTTTCTGTTAAAAGTCATGTTTTATGATATATAGATTTGAAATTGTATAGAGATTTTTTCTTTTTAAAATAATAATTAGAAGGAATTAAATGCATTCCTTTAAATTAAATAAATATTCCATTCATATATATACTTAGTCATTTCATGCAAATGGAAAATATAAATATTTAATCCAAGAAAATGTCTATAAATTTGTATTCTACTAATCATTATTAATTTATATATGGCATAATGTAAATTTGCTGAGCATCAACTAATAACAAAGAAAATTATTAATTGATATATTTCATTGTTTGTTTTGTCATATAATCATTTTTTAATTGTGTGTGATTCCTGTTTATTTATATAACTATTGTGAAGCACATTCAATGTATTTTGATAAATCCTTAATTCCGGGTTTAAAAAATCAGTGAAGTAAAATTAAAACTTTTACTCAATGATTGCTTTTTTAATAAATATATGCCTTTTTTTATGATTATCAAGGGAAATACTCTTTTAAATTTGTACTATGATGACTCATGCAAATAATATTATGGAAATATCTTATCTAATTGACAATAACTTCCTCATGTTCTTTACAAATAAAACGTTAAATCTTTAAGGAATATAATTTTAAAAAATGAAATATAAGTTCATTCTACATTTGAAGACAAATCATATATTTCTTGTAAAATGTTTGTGTTTATTGGTTTTATTCTGGAACTTTAATTTTATGTTATTAATGTGTTTTCTTTTATGAAATAATAAGTCTCTTAGTTTCATAAAATATAATAATATTAATGATAAATTTGCGTAAATCAGTTATAATATTTTGCTATTAGTTTTATATAGAAAAATAAAAATGTATAGACTCAATGTATAAAAATCTCATAAGTGTTTTAAATTGAATAAAAAACATGTATTACTTTTTCAATCACATTTCATTATTAAAAATATTGACTAGCTTAACCTACATTTACTTTTTCTTGGTAACATAAAAATGTAAGGTTATTCTGGCTAATTATCATTCTATATATTTCATTATATGCTAGTTGCAGTAAATGTAAATTAAAGTATTTTTCTAATCTGGGATATATAGTAATTTATATGAGTAATCATACAGTGTATTACTCATTAAGATTTAGCAATCAATTAAGTATTATTGAAGATTTTATTCAATCAATTGACAAACTAATGTTAAGTAAGCAAATATTTGGAATAATTTTGATAAGAAACATTGTACATAATTTGAAATAATATTAATATGAAACTTTGCACTTACTTTGTAAAAAAGTCCTTAGTTTGTATAAGAGTATTATAAGAAATATTCCGGTAGAAAATTTGCCCATCGAAATTTGCATGAAATATATAGAAATTTTTTTTATTTTGAAGAATGTCATATAGTTTGTCAATTTTTCATAGAAATATCTTAAAGTATGAAAGAAAGTTCTCCAGAACATTCACAAACTGGATACAGAACATCTTAAGATGGATAATAAGCTTATTTTGTTTTGATATTTTTATTATTTTCTCCTCCAAATTCGATTGTCTTTTATCTTTTATAGATTAATTGTTTTATTATTTAAAAAGTTATTTTTCTTTAATTTCTAAAACTTCAAGCAATATTTTTAAAATATATGACTGAAGAAAACATAAATATAATAATATTATAGAGCAACTTAACATGGAATTGTCTGTTAATCGCGCCCAAATGAACATTGTTATTGATTACAAGAAGAGAGTAGTACTTTTAAAATTATATTCCATTTTCTTAATTCTCTAATCTATTTCTAGAAAAATTGAGTGATAATCAAGAGCAGAATATATTGCTCCCCTTAGTACTAAATTTGTTTTTGTAACAAACAGATATATTGGGTAGACAACAAATAACATCACCCATGTTTGTGTCGGATATAGATATTGAAGAAATATATAGGTTGAAATACATAAACGCAGATTAAAATAATATAATTAAATTTCAATGCAAAATCATTATAACAGCAATTAACAAAATTACTTAAAAGTTTGAATAGGAAAACGTTCACTATTACCATTTTTTGCGATATTCTTAAAGAATCTGGTATTATGTGTACATAATCAATGGTAAATAAAAAGGAAATTTTGATGCTTTATTTTCTGTCTATCGACCTGCGTAGGAAGGTCAGAATAACTAGACTTACTCCCACTTTTTCTGAAGAAAATGCAGTTAATACTTATTAAATAATAGCTTATGAGAAGCTTATACATTTTCCATTTAGAATGGAAAACTTTATCTAGAAATAGTACTATTTTATCGCGTTCACAGAAAGTGAAAAGGGGAAAGTTATGGCATTCGCCGTCTAAACTAGGAACAAGGATGACGTCAGTCCTGTTGTTACTGGTTACTAAATCTAAGATTTGAGTAGTTGACACAGAAAGAGAAGTCGAAGGAATATTTAAAATAGTCATTTTTTTTCTGCTTGATTTCTAATAAAAAATCTGAATTTTCTTACGATTATGACTCTTATTTTTTAAGGTGCGTACATTGTTGCCCTTACTAGAAATTAATTCTAATGTTTCATTAAAATTACGGGTAAACACATTAAAATGATCAGAAGCTCAAAATCTGAATAACCTTCAGAAATATTTATCAAGGAAAGATTGTTAAAGAGTGCTTTAGTTACATAAAATGCTAAAAAGTTCTTTAAAACTAAAGATTGTTTTTCCTAACATGAACTTTATTAAATCTTTGATCATACTAACTAATGTTTTCCAACAGTGATTATACTTCAACATGTTTGGAGTGTTAAATTTCTATTTGATTTGTTAACGATCCGTTTATCCTAATATATTGTTAAAATCCCTGTTTTTTAACTGCTGGTTATCGGGAAAATTTGAATCATATATGTGTATTATATTTAATCTATATATATTTTGTACTACCATCTAATTAATAAATAGAAAACTATATTGTAAACATTATTTTAATTATACTGATTCTTTAATTATACTGAGCTTTCTTCAATTTAATAAGATTGATAAATAATGTAAATGTATCCTCTAATAGAATAACATAAAGCTTTAAAAAATTCTGTGTTTTACATTTTACAATTTATTTAAGAATAAATAGTATATACCATTATGTTTGTTTTATTTCATTCTTTCGGATCATTTAACTTTTGTATAAATAAAATTGCACATTGTGTATCATGAAGATTTTACATTCTAATTAATACATTAGCTTGAACTTTGTATCAATATTTCTTATTTCATGATGAATATATATTGCGAATTACTTAGATAAACTTTAAATGGATTGTTAATTATGTTAACAAAGAATGTTCTGAATGTGTGTTCACTTTACTTTAACAATTTCATATGTCTGATTCATAATGTGATATTTTGTATGTCTCAAGTATTTTTATAAAATTTATATTTGCAACTTTTTCTCATAAATATCAATTTCATAAAATTATCAGACACTGATAATTTTTTCACTCTTAATAAATTATTTACTTTATAATAAATTTCTCATAATACTAAATAATATGGATAAAGGAATTATTAATTGCTATTACTAATTATAATTAGATGAAGAATGCACAAGTACGTTGTTCGCGTTTTACATAAAATAAAAAAACACAATAAGATTAAAACAGGTTTAAGAATTTTTATTCAAAAAATTAAAACAAACATAAATTTGTCAAGGAGAAGTTATATTAAAACTTGCATAAAAGCAGTAACTATGAGAGTTCAATTTAATTTATTAAAAAAATTAAGTAAAATTCATTATAATAGAATAAGTAATTAAGATTCTTTATAAATACTATTATATTTCTCAAATGGGGTTGCAATATTTTAAACTAATAAAAATTTTAGCTTTCTAAGTATGATTATTTCTCCCCCCATATTATGTTGTCTTTCTTAATATCTGAACTATGTGCGAATGTTTTCTTTGACTCTCTTAAATAAACAAGTAAATTGGTTATTAGATAATTCATAGCAAAACGAATACCACCACTTTTAAAGAATATGATTCATTACCTCATTTAATTTAGCCCATTTGAACATAAAAGTTTCCTCTTCCCAAGTCTTACATCCATTCTGAAATACTGTAGATCCTTTTTCAAAAGCATGAATTTAGAAACAAAAATTTTATTTAATCTAAAACAAGTCTTTTTTAATTCAGAATGTAGTCATTTATAATCTGTGGAAGTTTAATCAGAATGTCATATTTAATAATGAATATGAAGGAATGCATGCCTTTATTTGTTTCCTAGTTTCAAGAAATTCTTGACGCTTGTCCTTTTGGTGAAATTAAATGGCATCAATCTTTTTACAAAAGTTGGAATTTTATGAGAAAAAGTTTATTTCAGCAGTGGTCATGAATGTTGCAAATGAAGACTAATTTATGGTTTCATGTGGAAGTACAAAATTTGCAAAGATATTTTTAAATTAAATAATTTTTGTCAGAAATATTTTCTTTTGTAATATCATATAGATGGCCTGTATTTGATAGTTATATTCGTAAAATGTTTTTGTCGAAGTGCAAACGACATAAAAGGAGCCGCAGAGGAAACAGAGGTTACTGTAAATACATTCTGTAACAATTCCTCTCGGCAGTAGTTTTGTAAAATATAAAAGAAAGGAAACATAAAAATTGGAATATAAAGAGACAAGGGTAATAAAGAAATAAAACTATATATTTCAAAGTGGCACCCGAAAACTGCACTTAAAGTTTATTGCAGTTTTCCATCCCAGGGTCCTTTTCCCCTTGGGATGTATGGGTGGTCCATATGAAATTAAAATATTCTCCTTTTTGTTTGTGTGTGGCCAATCAAGGGTTTTGGAGGGGAGATTTCTGACCATTCCCTGGAAGCCTAACACCGATGAGATACAAGAAAATATCCAATAGAAGAAAATGGGAGGAGAGATGAGTGCAATAAAAGTTAAGGAGTTGAAGATGGAGAGGTATTCAGATTCAGTATTCAGATTCAGAATTCAGAATTCACAGATATGAATTGAAAAGCCTCCGACGAAACCATTAGGAAGAGAAACCTAACCCTACGATGAGATATGAGAGAAATAAAAAGTCTTAGCTGATATATTGAGAACTACAAAAAGTCCGCAGATGATAGAGAGAAAGTGACGGAGAGGTAAAGCTCCGACCTGAACAAAATGAGAGACGTGGAGCCAAACAGTTGACCGGTAATATTGGAGCAATGCGATGAGGAAAGGAGAGCCTACAGAAAGGGAAGCAACTGTACTGAACTACCAAGGGAAATGCACTATAAAGGGGGTGAGTCATTTTAATCTCTTCTTCAGGACCCACTGGCCGCACAATGTTTTATAAATATGCTTTTATATGCTGATAAGACATTTAATCTTTAAATATAAACTGTAAATATTTAAATGTAAATAGTAGTCCAATAAAAGTACATTATTATTATTATTATTTAACTTGTGTCATTCTAATATGTTCTCATTTAATCTCCACTATTTCTAAGAACCTGGGTAACTCGGTTTTTCCTATTATCACCGAGTCTAACTACAACAGTTTTATCATCACTTTAATTGTTCCAGTTTCAAACATATAAAACAAACTTACATATGCTTTATCTTCCTTGTTTCAAAAAGAATGTGAGTAATTTATGAAACTTTTTTAAAACCACTAATGGCTTATATTTTATTACATTTCTTTTTTAAACATCTATATGAATTTAATTGAAATACATAGATGGCATACAAAATACTTTTTATAGAGTTCTAGATTATATGTAATGAAAACATTTGTATATTAATGTGAAATATGTTAAACATTTTTAAAGCTGAATGAGTTAAACGTAATGAAATTTAACAATCATACTATAAAACTTAGCATTAAATAAAAAATAAATGAAATTGAAATAATAAAATTGTTTCCAAAACCAAGTTAAATTTGTTTTTGCAACATTAAAAAAAGTGTAATTACAAAAGAAACTTGAAATTACATTTAATTTTTTTTATTGCATTAAAATTTCAGTATGAATTAGATAGTCATATATTTTGCTAATTACTTCGTACCAACTATTAATAGAAATTTACAATTCTAAGAAATTCTTATTTCACATAGTATTGTATTATTTTATTGTTAAAGATTATTCTAAATAATATATATATATATATAGATAAAAAATCTTCTTGAAGAGTGTTTGCAAATTATGCAAAATTTACGTTATGCGTTTGCGGCAATGAGATAAGAAAATCATTTCCTTTGCAGTGGATATGCAAGTCACGGATGACTGTAGTTAAACTTACAAGCGCTGTGTAAGAAAAGAACCAATTGCCAATTTAAACAGCTATACTTTTAATATAATTTATTTAATTATGTCTTATAGAATATATCCAATGACTTTTTGAGCTCGAGTGAGGAGGAAAAGTAACCTATAGGGATCGCGGATTACTTTCTAAAAAATCGGTGATTATGCCGGACGCAACCATGAAACTAAGATGCAATTCTGTAATTGCTTGTTGCATGAAGAAACAGTAAACTGACAGGACCAGTAGCACCCAACCGTTGCACACAATACCCATGATAATGATGAATCACTCAGCCATATAACAAAAAATAGCACTTTGTATCATTCAGTTTCCACTCACACCATTTTATGTCTATTTCATTTAAATAGAATGCCCGCAAAGTGTCAATTACTTCATTTATATTTGACAACACCACTAACAATTCTTGGTGCAATGGAACTGATGAATCATGCTTTTGCCTAAAAATCCACGAAAGTCGTATTCGAGTATCGAGACAGATGAGTAATGGGGTTCTGAACTGTTGTGTTTTGTATCACCACTCTAGTCTTGTATCAGATCTCATGGTTTTTGTTGCTATTGAAATTCTCTGCTACTTCCTTCTAGTACCCATTGATGGTACAATGAACAACTGAAGCTACATTTCTTAGGTGTTGGTACCCACTGTTTTTTATACCTTCAGCTCTATCTATCAGCCATATTTCTACAGGATAATGTTTGAACAAAGGCGGTACGCATTTTTTAAAACTTCTCCTTTAGCTATAGAATGAATTTACTTCCTTTGACTATTTGTTCCATCGATCTATAGCCAATCAAAAACTTTTAGTTCGTTCTTACAGAACTAGTTCAGTATATACCATCCGATGATACACCAGATCAACTTTAATAATATTTGGAAGTCGCATGGACTACTATAATCTAAGAATACCTTCAAAGCTTCTTCGAGCAAGACTTATGGTAGCTGTTACAGTAAATAACAGTGACTACGCTAATTCATAATTTTATTACCATCCACCCGTGATAGAATAATTTCAATCATTTTATCTCTGTATAACGCATTGTCTATGAAAAAAAAATTTGTTTTGATACCTTTGGTCTTTTTTGATGTTGTGTATTGTAGTTGGCTTACAATGTATTTAATATAAATAGAGTACTAATATATTTTAATGAAAAGTTTATGGTTTTTCTATTATAAAATAATTTTACAAGTTTAAAAAACGAAATCGAAAACTTAAATTTTGAAATTATTATATTGAATATAATCACAAAGTCCTTCTTTCAATCTTGTGAAATGGAAATTCTAGTTTGTTCAAAATGTACATTAATCTTTTAATATTTATTTATAAAACGTAATTTTGCACACCTATTGAAAAATGAAACAATATCATTAACATATTATTTATACATTTTTGACTTATTTTAAAAAGATTAAATCTTATGCTAAAACTTTTTGCATTGCTTTCAATATATTCTTATGCGTTTCAAACTAAAAACAATTCAACTAATAATTAAAAACGTATTTACATCAATTGATTAAAAAAATAAAATACTTACATCATTTGATTGAAAAAATATAAATATCAGAACATGGTATGTGCTGTAAACTCAGGAAACATTTTGAGTTTACTGCCAAATGCTTCGCTATTTCTTTCATCTAAAAATGTAATTTATTATTATTATTTTTTTTTTTTTTTTTTGCTTAAAATCAATTTTCATGACTTTACATTGTTCAATTAGAAGCATAAAAAAACAATACATTTGTAATTAAATAACATTTTTTTTATTTTATAACAAAATTTAAAATGATATATCATTTTACAAGTAATGAGCCAAATATTAAATATTAAAAAGAGTAGTTATAACAAAATTTTTAAAAATTAACTACGTTTAAAAAATAATTATATACTTATCACGCTATGAAATCCCTAATGGATTAAGAATTAGTAGTAAATTACAATATTTATTATTATGAGTCATGTGTACATAAAATTAGAAGTATATATTCATCCATATATAGACTTAAATTAATATTCTCATTTAGCAAAAACATTTTTTACACTGCACTGAGACATTTCAATAAAAAGAAGTTGAACTGCCTTTATATCTAAAATTCTAGTATACTGTTATGGGGAAAAATTAAGATTGTTATTTTTAGTATCACGTTTAAGAGTTTCAATAATATAATATATAAATTATAAAACTCTTACACAACAAAATAAAATTAGGAAATATCTGAAAACTCTTACTTTTTCACTTAACATTATTTTATAATGCTTTAAAGAGTAGTTTCTAAAATATATGTGATTCATTTTATTACTTTTAAACTGATATAAAATAGCTCATATGCAACATATATGATAAAATATAGTATATGCATACTATGTTTTATATTATTATGATAAATTATTATTTTTAAAAAGCTCCCAACTATCGCATATGAAAGACGCTATTGTTGAGATTTGACGTATAAATTAGAAGCATTCAAACACTTTTAAAATATTTCTGTGATAAGTAACCTAAATTCTTCTCACCGACTTTAAATAATTCCAGATATGCTTGAAAAATAAATACATTTATTGGATAATAATTTACACTTTTTAGTGTGCATAATTCATTTTCACAAAATTTTTAAAATATTTTAGCACTAAATTCTATAGTTAAATTATAAAATAAAATGGAAGGGGCTCAAGCCATGAAAACCAATAAACGAAATCATACATAACTAAATTAAGAATTCTGTTATACTATTAATAATATTTAATTATAATATTTATTAAAACTAGAAATTTTGCTAAGACATAACAATCATTTATATTATTGATTAAGTTTTTTTTTTTACGAAATATTAAATATTCTTTTACTATTACAATTAAAAATTTCACAACTTCAATTTTTTTATTCTCATATATATTATATATATATTGGGGGGGGCAGAAAGTTCTGTCGTATTTTAAAGAAAATAAAGGAATTCATTTTTAAAAATATGTATTTAATGCTAATCAATTATATATATGCCCCGTTGTTCATTACAACTTATTCCCATCTTTCAGGTAACCTGTGAATTCCAGTTTTGTAGAAGTTATCATCCTTGGAGTTAAAATATTTAGCAAATGCCTTAAAAACACTTTACAAATACTTGAACTTTTTCCTGTTAGATAATTTTGCAGGTATCTGAACAGGTAATAATCAGATGGTGCAATGGCAGGTGAATACGGTGGATGACTAAGGACATCCCATACTAACGATTCAGTTTCTGTTGTGTCACTATTGCAGTATGCGGTCGAGCATTATAGTGGTGGAACGTTATTCTTTTTAAGGACGCTAATGATGGTCTTTTTTCTGTTAGCTGCGTTCAATTTATCCAGCTGATTACAGTACAGATCCACGTTGATGGTTTTTTTCTTTATTTCAGCCTTTTATAGTACACTGGATCTTTGCTGTCCCACCACTAACAAAGCAGTTTTTTCGTTGGTGGATACTTGGTTTTGCAACTGTTGCTGATGATGTTCCTGGTTTGCAGTAAGATTTTTTCTTCTTAACAATCTAGTAAAGAATCCACTTTTCACCCCCAGTAATTAGCTTGTCCAAAAAACGACTCCACATGGTGTCTTATCAGATGTAATAAAATCATTCTCACACGATCAGACAAATTCTTTTTCAAAGCAAATTCATTCGTAAGTTCATGTGTAACCCAAGTACTTTGATCACCAACAGTTCCATGATGAATGCCAGACTGCAATTTCTCGACTTGTTCAATGTGGATTATTTTCCAACATAGATCACAAAACATCATTATAGATTTTGGATATTCGTCCAGATCAATCACTTTCTTGGAGGCTCAAATTCTAGGAACGAGATTTGTTAAACCATCCTTGATAAGTACGAAAATTTACAATATCTTTTCCAAATACCAGAAATAAATTTTTACATGCAACCGATGCGTTGCTTCCTTTATGGAAGATGTACTTTATCTACTAACATGTTTTTTGCTTGAAATATCACAAGTAAATGATGAATGGTAAAATATATATATATATATATATATATATATATATATATATA
>JAPDSC010069444.1:10829-23444 GCA_026290005.1 Latrodectus geometricus
ATATATATATATATATATATATATATATATATATATATATATGTATGTATGTATGTATGTATGTATGTATGTATGTATGTATGTATGTATGTATGTATGTATGTATATTTATATGTATTATTATTAAGTTAAAAAGACAATGCGATCTTTTAATATTTTATTAAACATTTAAAAAGTATTTTCTTTGTGAAACATATTGCCATGTCTTTTTGATATTTAATGAAAAGATTTATTATTACGACATTGTTAACTATAATTTAATTTTTTTTCATTTTTTCAGCTTTAAGAAAAGCATCATGCTAGATAAAAGCGGTAAATTTTATAAGTCTGCAGTCTGCTTTTTTATGCAATTTTCTATTAATAATAAAATTTGCTTAATGCAGATCATTATATGTTTAAAGAAAAACTCTCAATGTAACTTTAAAAATTTTATTTAAAGTGTTCATTTAACAGAAGTTACTGAGCTGCAGACACATTTCAATTACCAATATCTGACTTGGTATAGATTCCTAACAACTTGTGTCTTTCAGAGCAAAACTTAGAAAGGAATATTTCTGTATCTTTATTTATACTGTATACTTCAATACCACCAGACTCATTTTATATTAAATTTCAGCATTAGTGAGCTCATTTAGTGTAGTCGTACTATTAGAATATGATTATTAGAATATGATTAATCGTGATATTAGAATATCATTAGAACGTAATTTTTTAATGTTACTAGATTACAAACACGTCATATGACAGTCTTGTGTAACTTACTTATGTTACAAGACTTTAGTACCAGTAATATCCCTGAAAACCACATTACGACACTCAATTAATTATTTACCTTATAAATCACATACACAGATATCTAGTAATCCTTGACCACATCCATTTAAACACACACATTAGTTAAGTTACTCCTTGTTTATGTCAATAACTCTGTTGTATTCGTATTTATTTTCTCCACGAAGGAAAAAAACAATACTATCTCTCCTTTTCATTACTTGGATTTATCTTCTTCATTACCTTCATCTTAATCTTTCAAGTTATTTGGAAAATGAAAATGTTAGCCTACAACTAATTCCATAATATTTCAATTTCATATTTTTTTACTTCTTTATGTTGTCTTTGCAAATGGATATAATAACTGAATTTAAGCAAAGTAGCTATTTTCACACATTAGTAAATTCTTATTAAATGTTTGTATATTCAGAAAAAATACTATTATTTTAAATATATGTATATTAAAAATATGTTATTTTAAATGAATAAAGTGTCGTAGTGCAAACGACGTAAAAGGAGCCGCAGAGGAAACAGATGTTTTACTGTAAATGAATTCTGTAACAATTACCCTCGGCAGTAGTTTTTAAAATATAAAAGAAAGGAAACATAAAAAATTGTAATATAAAGAGACAAGGGTAATAAAGAAATAAAAATTATATATTTCAAAGTGGCACCCAAAAACTGCACTTAAAGTTTATTGCAGTTTCCCCTCCCAGGGTCCTTTTCCCCTTGGGATGTATGGGTGGTCTATATGAGATAAAAACATTCTCCTTTTTGTTTGTGTGTGGCCAATCAAGGGTTTTGGAGGGGAGATTTCTGACCATTCCCTGGAAGCCTAACACCGATGACATACAAGAAAATATCCAATAGAAGCAAATGGGAAGAGAGATGAGGGCAATATAAAAGTTAAGGAGTTGAAGATCCAGATATGCAGATTTTCAGCATCCAGTATTCCGACATGGAGATATGCAGATATCCAGATATTCAGAATTCAGAGAGATATGAATTGAATGAAAAGGGCAAATACTCGTGGCTGCAGAGATAGAATTCAGAGTGATATTCCCAGAGATTCACAGATAAATGTGAATTGAAAGCCTCCGACGAGATATTAGGAAGAGAAGCCTAACCTTACGATGAGACCTTGGGAACTACAAAGTCAGCCAATGATAGAAAGAAAAGGTACGGAGCAGTGAAGCACAGGCCTGACCAAAAGAAGAATCTAACAAAAGGAAAGCAACGGTTCATAACAACAAAGGGAAATTCGCTACAAAGGGGGTGAGTCATTTTAATCTCTGCTACATGACCCTGGCCGCACAATGTTTTATAAATATGCTTTTATATGTTGATAAGACAATTAATCTTTAAATATAAATTGTAAATATTTAAATGTTAAGAGTACAATAAAATTACATTATTAATATTATTATTTAAATTGTGTCATTCTCATATGTTCTCATTAAATCTCCACTTTTTCTAAGAACCTGGTTAGCTCGGTGTTACTCATATATATGCCGAGTTTAACCGCCACATAAATTATATCATTGTAAACTTTTATTTTAATCATTTGCTTGTCTTATACCAGAAACGGGTTCTATTTTTAGCTGTCACCTAAATTGCGAAAGATACATGAAAAAGGAAACTCCTATATTCAATATTCAAATTTGCTTATGATGCATTAATTATCGTTAAACATTAGGTAATTATATATGCGTATTAACAAAATGTTTGCTACTATTAACATTTTGTATAAGTTGGTCAACTATGACACAAAAATCAATTTTAATAATGCTTTATTTCATGAGTAAATTTTAATCAAACAATGATTTAACTTTCATGGTATTACAGCATTGACTAGTCATTTTGCAATCCAGATATAAGTAAAACAAATCAAAAGTAAGAAAGTGTGTATGATGTGAATGTTTATTTCAGATAGTAATTATATCAACAGAACTATCTCCAATCAAAATTTACCTAATTCCTGGATCAATTTATTTTTCTTATAAATTATATATTACTCTTTCAATGAAATATTGAATTAATTAATAGGATATTAATTAAAATCTAAAAAATGAGTAATTTATCAACAAATTATGTGGAAGTAGTAAGATAAGAATATTTAGCAAGTTATATAAATGAAATTTCTAAGGTTTTCCAGCCACAGTTTTACATAATTAAAAAAAAAATCTTTCCATAAATGTTTCTTTATATCTTTTCTCTCTCTCTTTATATATATATATATATATATATATATATATATATATATATATATATATATATATATATATATATATTTCCTTCTTGATATACAAGTGACTGAAAAAGATTATGATTGTTTTGGATGAATACGATTTTTTAAAGTTTTACTTCACATCTTGTGTGAACTCAAAACGTTACATTCAAATTGAACATTAAAGTACTTTTTGATTGGTAGGGGAATTACAAAAAAACAGATGTATAATAAATTGGTAAAATGACATTGATTTATATTCACATTTTAACTAGGTTTCAGCTGCATATTCGTATTGTTTATATTAACTGCTAACTAATTCCCTACAACATCGATTTATTATTCCTATCTAGTCATTTTAATCATACATGTCTTAAAATCATACATGTCTATGATCACCAGCTGCAAATTTTTAATTCAATCTGTATTTACAGGAATCAGTGTATCTTATATTTGAGATAACAAACAAATTATATTCATACAATGCATCAAAAAGTGAAGGTCAAACTCCAGTATATAAAACATTTATGTAAAAATAGCTTTCTTTATAAAATACAAAAGAATGTTACTGAATCATGAAGGTTATTATTCTAAAGCTTTATTTAATTTAAAAACTTTATATTCTAATATTCATCAAAATTGGTATCATATTTAATGTTGTAAAATCAGTTTACCTGAAAAATAAATTCTTACTCAAAACATAATTTGAATTATAATATGGCAAAACTGCAAAAAACATATTATTTGGTATTCCAATATTTAATCAGTTAAATCGATTATTCAGTGAAAAAAGCGAAATACTATATTTTGCTGTCGGAAATTCGGACACTCGTAAATGATAGATGAGAATTTAATAGCCTCTTTTTTTACCTTACAAGAACTTACCATTCCGAACTTACAATTTAAGAAAGAAAATTGGATCTACGATCAATTTTCAGATAAAATTATTTAAAAAATTTATCCCGTTTTATATATAAGTCGATCTTTTGAAAAAAAACTGCAGTTTATCAATAAAATCTCACATTTAAGTTATTATTGTTCAGTTTAACATTTCAAAAGTCTGATTTTTATGCTTCAGTTGATTTTATTTATCGAAAATCAATTTTACGAAGATTTTAACCATCTTATAAAATTCGAAGGCATTTGTAAAATACTTTCAAGAATTACTTAATACGTTAATAAATTTATTATTTTAATTTTAATATAAAATATTTTGTGTAAAGTTTATATTTAATTTACATAAATATAGTATGTGATTCTGTATTTATTTTAGTTATAGTTATGTTGCAATTTTATGCTTGTATATAAATACATCTGATTATTCTTATTATTTAATTTAAAATATAGTTTTAATTTGGACTTCTCTAATTTGTCGTTGAATTATAACTCCAGGGAAAAACATTTTCTGGGATGTCTGATTAGCATATGTCCAACATTATAGCGTAAAATGAAATGGGCTTATCAGAAAACATGTTTTTCTATTAAACATTATATTTGGAGTATGTTAATGAATAAATTACAACTAAAGAGTCAGCTCTGGATCCAGGTAAAAGGAATTCTGCTTGGAGAAAGTTTTGAACTCATAACATAGCATAACACATACCTAGGAATCATGATGAGTAATGAAGAACATGAAGGGAATGAGGGTTGCAGAGGCATACAAATGAAGTGACAATATGCAATGAATGCCTTATAACTTATCTTTACATTTTACATGAAGCGATTAGTAGCATTTTATTCAGTTACATATTAATCGAAATATTTGTCATTTTGTTTGTAGCATATTTGTTTCTTTTATCTACAAATAAATATTCCATAGGGGTGTCGCAATTTTTACATCATTAAACTCTATTTTCAAAATGGTTAACTTTTATATCGGTTGATCTGGACTCAAAATATTTTATTATTTTTTATAATGTTTTAAGGTGTTCTAATCATGTGACATCAATTAGACTGACAGATTCGTGTCACGTATTTTATCATGCCCCTCATTATTACCTTCTATAAACTTCTTTCATCGTAATCAGCATTGTATATATTTTACAAATCAGAGTATACAAAAATGTCCTTATATTCAATTTGGCATATGTATATACAAAAATCAAAACCGAAAACAACCATTTCCAGTGATGCTTCTTATTCAAAGAAAGTTATGCTTCTAAGGTATGGAGAATTCGCTTAACCTATATAAATATTTTAATCTGTTTTGTACTTCCAGTGGTTTTTCCCCTAATAACTAGTAATATTAGTGTTGTAGTTTCCATAAATAACCCAAATAACACAAAAATATTAAAATATCCAGCAGTATATTTATTACTGAACTATAAATAACTCATTTTTGTTTTAAACTATAATTTGCGTTCTAATGCTAAATAATTTTTGTTTGATGAAAATTTAAAAAATAAATTTCACGAATGTAATATAGGTGACATAATCTCTACAATCAAACTAAAATGAATATTTATTAATTTGTAAGTACTGGAGATTAACTAAATATTACTGCTTTATAATTATGTGGAAAGTAATCAGTTATCTTTCCATTTTCAAATTTATGCGACAACATTACAATAAAATAACTATTTATTTTTCTTAATTACTCATTCCTAATTATTCTCGTGCGAATAGTTAATTAATATCTCCTGTGAGATCTTATATGATTCAAGTAAAAGGAAAATGTTTATTTTTCTCTCACATTTTGAAATTAATTCCCCCTATAAGATTCTTTTAATATCAAAGAATTCATCTAAATATTTCACGTATAATTAATGAGAGCTTTTGAAATACTATTTTAAAATTTATCTATTGATATTTTTAAAATTTACTTTTGATTTATTTTCATAATGATCATTTAAAAATGTCCTATATTATATTTAATTTTATTATATTGTTACTTTATTATATTATGTATATTGTTACACCATAATAATATCAGGAAAAAATTAACTTACATATCATTAAATTTCACTCTAGCTTTATATGCGATTACAAAAATAGTTTTATGTGCTATCTTAGAGTTAATATTATAATATTTTAATAAAATGATTTCATTTATATTTTTGTACTATATTTAAATTTTTTAATGTTTTTATTATTTGCCCTAGAAAATTTTTGACTTTTATTAACTTACAAATTCTAAATATAGATAAAAACTAATAAATATAATTTCTTAAATTTATAGTAATAATTAATGATAGTTTAAAATATAAAGAAACATCTATTTCTTCATTTGCTTAATTAATTACACATTCACAAATTATAAATTCACATATTAATTATGAATTACGAAGATTAAGTCTGTAAATTGAGACTTGCATTTAAAAGCCGAAGTCAATGTCGTGAAAGATTCCTTAAAAAGAGCTTTAGACCTACTGTGCATAAATACTGCCAGCATTAGGTAATACTACAACATTTAATTTATCATTATTATTATAACATTTATATTTTTTGTGAAATGGAAATGGCATAGCATACAAATACTAATGAATAGCGTGTTACATTCATTTACATGCAGTGCATAGTATATATACTGCAAATATATTGTATTAAAGTATTATTAAAGAAATATAATATAAGTAAATCCTTATAGTATTCAAATGGGAAGAGAATACTTAATTTATTTTTATATTATTGTATTATTATGCTTGGTTATTTTAAAAGGGGTTTATTGAGAAATTAATCAGTTAATGAAAGTAATGAGAGAATAATGTGATATATTAAAATATTACCTCAGAACATTGTACTAGAAAATAAAATAAACTTCATTCTTTCGAATTTCTAATTTATGAACTAGTATCTATTAGCTAATATAGACGCCATGATAATTTTAATTTCCATTCACTAAAATTTACGAGAAATTTATTTTTGCGAATTCTTTTGCATGCATCTTTCATTTCTGTTAATTTTTATCACCTAATCTAAATCTTGTTTTGCAGCCCCAAGTATAGTCAATATCCTTAAGTGAAAATGGCGTAAAGGATTTTCAAGGAGTGATCAAATTTAGAATTGTCTCTTAAAATTGTCACTCATCAATCAATGAATTCGTTACTTTTTACTCGAAATGCAGAAGAAATGATATTTTTTTTATTTCTGACACGCAGCTTTATTAAAAGAAATCGTAGCAACTAAAGAAAACCAAGAATTTTCATCAGGGTGAACAAGAATTTTTCATCCCTGTATTACGATAAAGGAACCCTTTGCTTCCAGAAGTTTCAGTTTAAGAATTTTTGAATATGTAATAGGTTATTATTTTAACGTTAGAAGTAGCGGAGGATTAAATATTTGAGAATATAATAAACATGAATAAAAATTTTGACATTTTAAACAAGAAAAAATAAATATTTTTGCGACTATCTGTCATAACAAGATTCAGATACTGCTTTCATAAAAGCAACACAATTAAGTATTTTCCTTCTTGAAAAAATGAAGAAATCTTAAAAACTTGAAGTTCTTAAAAATATACTATGGAAACAAAAAATGAGTCATTATTTTGCTTGATTTATCAATAAATTAAAATTTAGGATTACTATTGAGTAAGAATTTTATTTTATAAAGTGTATTCCTTATATTATGCATGCTAATAATGTCTTAATAGTAATTTATTGATAAATAAAACAGTTTGATAAAAAAAAAAATTAGTTTCACGACCTAGCACTATTTTTCATTTTTATGAACTTTCATTTTCGAAAAATTATTTTACTGCTCCCTTACGAGTACGTAAAAAAGAACATCTACTGCATAACAAATTGTTACACATCTTGATTATTACTAATGTTAATAAGAGTATACATCAGTAGAGAATTTTAATTAAATTTGGAGTATTTATTATCGATTTATATACATTTCTTAAAATTTATGTCAATTTTATTTAGATTTCTGAGCAGTCATTTTCATTTATTTAAATTCAAAATTTTCTTCATAAAATAGAAACTTTATAAATTACTTATCAGCAATTAGTAATAAAAATTATCGCAATATTTTTTTTATTTCATATGACTTGAACCTTTAACTTTATCTTTTATAAATGCAAAAAAAATCACATTATAATATCAATCTTAAATACGTTTATTTTCATTAAGTAAAATTTTTGTTAAAGTCAATAAAACTAAATCTAGAAACATTTTTATGAAGGTATGATCCATAAAATGCTTCATATTAATATTAATTACGAAACAATGAGTTAATTAAATTTTTACAAATGCTAATAAATAAAAATTGAAAAAACTTTTAAATATACCTATGAAGAAGCACTGTTTAAAATTCTGTTACTTAATTTCACTACCCTAATATGATTTAATTTTTGCCTTAATTGATGATGCAAAAAAGAAAACATTTTTTAGCAAAATCTTATATACATCAAACGCATTTCCTCATTTTTAACTTTTCCGATATTGTTCTTTTTGACTTTATATTTCACTCAGTAAAACAAACTATAATTAAATCTAATTCTGTATTTGAATTTAGCTATTTGGTTTGCATAAGAGTAATGTAATATTCAATTATATTTTTTAATTTCAATTTAAAATATTAGTATTTTAATTTTAGTCAGAAACATTTTATTATACTATGAATCCAAAATTCAGATTCTGATAAGAAATACTGTGAAGCTATTAACAATTCTACAATACCAGAAATATATTTCTTTGTAATATAAAAGACAGTCTTTATAATTTTTTAATAATCTTTCGAAATTCAATTACTTCTAAATCTCACACATTCTTTTTTGTGGATCTATAGTATTTAGATGAATTTTAAGAGATGTTTCTTTTATAAATTTAACACTGAATTTTATTTATTTACTTTTGCAAAAAAAATTTTATTTAATATTAAGCACAATAAATTTATTAAACTGCAGATATGATTTAATATTTACTAAATTTAAAATTAATTTTTAAAATTTAAATATAGAATATTTTAAGGAAAATTTATAACATAAATTATTTCTCTAAAAAGGAAAAAAAAATAATAAACATTATTTTCACTTTACACATTTTTCAAAAATACATCAAAGGAATTATGTTTATCAAAATAATACTAAGGAAAATTAAAATATTTGTAAAAGAAATAACTGCAAGGAGTTAAATGTCGGTCCATTTTAATGTATGTAATGAGATTGTATGATAAATGTAATGAGATCATGCATGATAAATAACTTGATTTTAATCAAGTTATTTATCATGCTACGTCTCATCACCATAAAAATAGTAAAAAATAGTATGGTATAGTTGCTAAAATAGTTTTTTTTAAAAATGCATTTACTATTAGAAATTGCATAATTATGAGTAAACTTTAGTTTGTTTGAAGATCAAAATTAAACTACGATTTTAATTTAGTTAATAAAATTTAAAAAATAAAAATTATGCTGTCTTTCAATTACTTTTAAGAAAAACTCCAACTTTGAAAAGGCAAAATGAAACATATTATGACTTTCTTCAAAGCTTTTTATTTATTATAAACTATAAATTATTTAAGAAAATATAAGTAACATTTTCTTTTAAGGTGGAAGAAATTCTTTAAGAGAAAATTGCACTAAGATTTATTTTGAGACAAAGGCGCTCATTGTTTTAGTCCTATAAGTCAACTAGTAGAAGCATCAATGCTGTATGTCTTAACAAGTTTATGTTACATCGCTTTCAGCAAAGAAAGAGTTGTCTCCTCTGGGACCCATAAGTTAGAAACTCTTAGGGACTTAGAGTCATGGATGAAAGGAGACCTATGTAAGAAGAAGAAAAATAAGAATTGGAGTTGTATTCTGAAACTATATCTTCTTATCTTTCTAATTTAACTAACTAATTTGCGTGACAATGTAAATTTGTAAACATTGTAGTCTTTTGTAAACATTGTAGTGTGAAAATTAAAAAAATTTAATGTTACGAGTAATTCTGTTAAATCGATATGTATTTTTTAATTTACATTGGTAAAGTGTATAATTTTATACATTTGATTATTACCGAATTTAATTATAAATCTTTTGTAAAGAAGTTCTAAGATGATATTTTAATTTTAACGCAACAAAGTAAGAATAAGCAATTCACATGAGTAAATTTAAACATTACAGATATTCAAACTATTAAACTTTATATAATTTCAAAGTAACTGCATAAAATTTAATGAAATTATATCTTTTTTACTAAAATAAGCAGAATACTTTTTTTAAAAGTCAGAAATTTTAGTTAAGAAGTATTCATGTATTCTATTAATGTTAATTATAATAAAAATTTAAATTGAAAATTATGTTATTAATGTGGTAAATATTTTATACGCAATTGAAAGGAAAGTTTTTCTTACATCAAAATAAGAAAATTTCATAAAATTTATATCAATGTGCAAGTTAGTTTCATTTCAAGCAATTTTTGATTATATAAATTTTTATGATTATATGCATATATAATCATGTATGTGCTATGTGCAATAAGTACATACAAGAAATAAGCTACATCATTATGTCATGTACAATGATGTATAATGGTAGTTGTTTTTAAGAATGACTAAAATAATTTCCCCAATAAAATGCATCGTATCACATTTACTGGTATAAGAGCACATAGATTTAGTATTTCAAAATATTTTACTTTATGAATGAATCATGTCTGTTTTCAATGGTACAAGTCTTTTGTTATTGATAGCAAGAATACTAAGCAACACCTTTCCAAAAGAGTTTTATTTTTTATATAATTATATCATTAATGAAAAAGTTTGTATTTTATTCGAGATAAAAATTTTATTTATTAATGTAATTTTTTATGCAGTCTTCAAATCTGATATCAGAACATTTTTAATCATACACAGTTTTTGTACGGTTGCATCTTTTTATTTTCGTTTAAAGGGATATATAATGATTTATTTAGTGTTAATCAATATATATAATACTTGTCATTCAAAATAATATGTAAATAATTTATTTAATGCATTCATTTATTTGAAATGTGGGCGCAAAAAGACTTCATTATTTTATATAGATATTACCTTTAGGTGCTTATATTATCAAAGATCAGCATAATGAAACAGTTTTTCGTCTGGATTCACCATCTCGGATTGAGGCAGGTAGCTATCCATTTCACTTTAGTCAGAAGCATCCCATAAACAAACACTGTTTGAATAAACACATAATGTAATTGCATTATGTTCATCTGCATTTCACAAACTTGAGTTATTTGCAAAGCATTCAGTTAACCTTCGAGATGATTTTTGTTATGTGTGTTAGAAAAAATGATCTTCTAGTTAAGAAGTGTTATGAATTGTATTTTGGTTGCAGATTTGGTAGTTAAAAAATAAAAATATTAGACCATTGTATCTGATGTTTTCCACGTATGAGACTAATAGGACTCGTGGTTCTGAGCACATAAATTTTATTAAATCCATTGTGTATCTTGATCTTTTAAATAATCCATGGATTTATATTTCTGTATTACAAAGAAAAATCTAAGGAATGAATAGTAAATTTAAGCAAATGATAAAGTTTCTAGCATTGGACATTTACTATATGGTCATAAATTATTTACTATTATTCATATTCCTGATATAGTGAGAATTTTATCGTACAACATCTTTCAACAGTTATTAATATAGTAAATGAATTTAAAAATGAGAAAAATACCAATGTTTAAGACATTCAACTGAAAGATTAGTATTTAAAATGTAACTGTCTTCCTTGGACAGTTCCCTGCTTCTGCTTTCCTTCAAACCTTATATTTTAACTTTCAATAAGTTAAAGAGCCTTATTCGTAATTTCAAACTTTAAACTGAACTTTTGGTTTTGAACTGAAGTTTAAACTTTTGGGTTAGATTAAATGATTAGAATCTTCTATACAACACTATTATGTGAGTTTTTCCCTTAATAACCAGGAAGAATGTCAAGAGCTCGTTTCTATAGAAAATAATTTAGTCCATTAATACAATATTTTTAGTCTGCTAAGTACACCTGAATATGGACATAAAACAAACGAATGTGTGGTGATTATTTTCGTTTTTCTCTCTTTCTTTCTTTCTCACTGATTTTTTATAAATCAATTTGAAAGATGTCCTTTTTTTGCTATGAGAAATAATTTCCTTCTCCATCTTTAGATTTTGCAAAGAACCTTAAGGAAACATTAATGAAACAATTTATCCCTGATTTTACTATCGATTTTTATAGAATCAAATTAATTCAAATTAATGTGAAAATCGTTAATTTCTATACAATGCTAATGAATTAGGTAATACATTCATAGGAAAACGTATACATTTAATTATACTTTTCTCGTATTCTAACTAGGACTAAATTATTTTACACAAATTTCTTTTTTATTTATAACCATTTCAACTCAGAATTTAAAGAATATGAAAAATCATAATTCATTCAGTAATTTCTGTACATCATTATGAATTTTTCCTAACCCTTATTGCACATTCTTTTAAAATAGCATTAGTAAACAATATTAACTCTTGTTTTAATTTCAGAATTTCACTTCTATTCCATGTGCTTTATTGATTCCGACATTTAAATGCTTTCAAAAAAATCATTTAACACTTAGTTAACTGTTTATGTTAAAATTATAACCTACATTTGTAAATTATGTATATTTCTGAATAAATATAATTATTTTATTGATACATTACCAATATACCATAATCAAAATATT
>JAPDSC010069446.1:0-14372 GCA_026290005.1 Latrodectus geometricus
GGCCACTTTTCTTTTGTTGGTGTGGTTTCCTTGTTATGTCTTGAAAAGCAAAAGAGAACCGTCGCGACGTGTTGATTTGTTGAATAGCAATGGGTGCCGTTAGAAAATTTCACACGGAAAGGTTTTTTTGTACATATTAATATTCATATGAGGTGTTTGATTTAGTGAATCAAAGTCCAATGCCCTACAAAAGAAAATTTGAATTATTATATATATGTTTATTTCCTTTTTCCTGTAATTTTATACGAACTTAAAATCGGGTAGTTCTATGCATCACTAAACCAAGTACAATTTTTGATTATTGAGTGTTTTACAAATTTGTGATAAAAAGAAATTAATTATCTACCATTTAAAGATATTAAACACTGTGATATTAATTTTAATTTAATCAAGGTTTACAAAAAAATTAGTACTAAGTGATACATGTCAATAAAGAAGGCACTATTCTTATGAATTTTAGTACTTTGTATTAACAATTTTGTTCTAAGTCTTTTAATCAGAACTATATAAATCCTTAATATAAAAAGATCACGATGTCGTAGTTATAAAGAATGTGTTCTTTGGAATAAACTATAGTTTAAGAATGATATCAGTTAATATTATAAAAGGAAAGATATATTTTGTATTTTAATTTCCTGCACTCACCTGCAGTGGGTGCTTTAGAGTTTTCCAAGTTATCATTCTTTATGATGTAGATGTCCCATTATCAGTGAAAAGTGCTTCCAAATGGCACACGTGGGGGATGTTCAGTTGTCTTCAACTATTTGGCTATCCATTACTTCAAATGTGTATTATAAAATTTAACACTGTGTATAAGCACTGTTAAGATTTACTACAAAATTTTGAAAAAAAAAAGAATTATTTTAATATTCTGGTAAGAAAGTGTTATATAATTAGATCAATTGAATGTCACATTTTAGAATCATCAGTTATTAAACACATATTATTAATTTCTTATGAATATTAATATACAAATGTTACTAAAATACTTTTTTCACAATTATTGATATTTAAGAATCACGTCTTATGTTGTCGTAGCATTTTTAAACAAACGTTTTATAAAAGTATGCCATTCAAACATTGATAAATACATTATTTCAGAATAAAAGGCGTTATGAATTTCATGTTTTTATTAAACAATGTGTTCCTGTATAATTTAAATGTTTATGACAATTTAAATATTTTGTTTATGAAATATTTTCTATCGCATTTCAAGACAAATAAATTTAATGGGACGTGATTCCTTAGCAGGAAAATTCTTGTTTTTATAAAATCAATTTCACTTTCATCCAATTTTTGGTATTACCATGAAATTAAAGAGAGT
Organism: Latrodectus geometricus; assembly: GCA_026290005.1. Lineage (NCBI taxonomy): Eukaryota > Metazoa > Arthropoda > Arachnida > Araneae > Theridiidae > Latrodectus > Latrodectus geometricus. The sequence goes on from JAPDSC010069446.1 coordinate 1,325, forward strand.
GATCCGAATGAATAAGCAGATCTCTTCACGGGTTACCAGTCTCGAAAATTACTTCTACCACTGATTTCTCTGCAGGATTTGTAACTTTCATTAAGAAACACAGTATCATATATACATTTTAGTACATCCTGGAGAGCCCTGTATAATAGTGCAATAAAAGAAATTGAATTAGAATATGTGGATTTTGACTCAGCATGCTATCAGCCAGATGATGTTGGTCTGATGACCTGGCGAAAGTGAAACATGTGTTCCTAACATTCAAAGCAATTATAACTTGTGAAATATGCTGTCTTTAGCACATGTCTGTCTGTCTTTTGTAGTTGTCTTAGCAAGAAGATGGAGACCATAAATCGATTCCAACATTATATCCAGCTTGCTTTCAATGGACTTTGAGCAACAAAGTTCAATTAACTAGTTTTTCATTATAGTCTATCATGAAACTATTTTTCAAAAGTTTATGTTAAATATATTTGGATTTTAATTTGTTTCGGAATTTAGTACATAATATTAATGTTACACAATGGCTTTAAATGAATTTTGATGAAATATTATAAGAAAAGGATTTATATTTTATTTAATTTAATAATATACTTCAGAATATAAACTGTACAAAACAAATCATACGTTCACTTACTGATAAAAAATTTATAGTGACATGAACCTATTTAGGGTGTTGAATGTTTAGTCGAGCAAAATTAATTTTATGAGGTTCAGTTAGAAGCTGAGATAAAATTTTAAGATAAAATTAACATATTAGACCAATAAACTCTTTAGAAATTAAACATATTATCTCTCTCTATGCTATATTACATACACTTAACCAATCAAGATATATATCCATTCTTAACATTAATTAAAACTTCCTAAAATTTCCTTGGTAAGCCAATTCATTAATTATACATGTTATTACTTAGAGCTGTCTCTTGTAATTATTACATCAAAGTATATTAAAGAGTTAATAATGTTAATTTGCTAGATGCATTAACATTAATGTTACATACACATATAGACGTACAAAATATCACGCATACATATAACACACAAAATATCACACACTTATAATTTTATTTTGATTTTTTAACGAGATTTTTTCTGAAAAGTTGCTATTGTTGCTGTCTGAAAGTGTTCAGTGTTTTTACTATTTACAAACTGATTACTGGTAAGTATGGAATAAAAACTACAAACATTTCAAATTAAAAGGTTATGTAAATCCGGGGTCAAATAAAAAGTGCATATCTCCTTATAAGTTTGAATTGACGAGTGAACTTTCTATTGAATAATGGAAAAACTAATACATCGATTGTTCCTGAAGAATATAAATGAATGTGATATTCATATTTATAAAATTAGATTTATTTAGCTCTTTTACTGTATAATAAGCATTTCCTGAAATATGACTGTTTGTTGATGATTTCATTACAGTGCTAGTTTTCTCACGGCTTTCAAAGAGCATGTACTGCCTTATTTGCAGACTCATAAAAGGCTTGTAATCGTGCAATGAGTGGTAAAATTTAAAAATTAGGGTCATCCATTTGTGTGTGTGGGGAACGCCATTTGCAAATCTACCCTATGACCCGAAGAATTTAATTTGTGTAACCACTTCACGTCACCAGATGCTGAAGGTGGATCACCCAAAATGGGGATGACAATTTATTTCCTTCGAATACGTGGCCACACCCAAGTGAGAGAATGAATTCCGGTCTCTTAAACCCTTTCACGACATTATTGCAATCGGAAAAAGCTTTTGCTAAAGTTTGATTCTTATCAATTTAAAATGGAACGAATATATAAGCCGTTTATTCGATTCTTAGAACTCAAAACAATAATCCAAGAAGAGATAGAGAAGTTATACTTGTCTTCATTACTTTTCTACGTTGGGTTAATATTTTATTCAAACTTAAGTAACTGTCCTAACCATGTACTTTAATTTGAATAAAACTGAAGTGAAATGAAATGATGAAATGCATGAATTGAAAATTCAACAATAATTCCCGTGATATACGTTACTGAGTAAAACATGATATATACATTAATTAATCAGAAGAGGTACAATATGCCAAGGATTCTATAATATAGTAGGAAACATTTTAGTAAATAAAGGCAAGTGTGCATGCAATATATATGTGCGTGTCTATATAATACAATTGCTGATGTTACTTATTTTTATCAATTCTAGATTTTTACATATATAGAAAACATGATGCATGCAGACTATGAGGCAATTAGTTAATTATAAGGATCAAATTTCATTTAAATTACTTCATATGAATCCAACGTTTCGTATGAAATAATTCAAGTCTCATCCAATTTTTTATGAATTGATTTTAAATAATTGCTTAAAATATCACGTTATGCAAATATCAGCTGAACGCTGAATTAATCTAATGGATAATTTATTTTTAGAGTAACGTAACCATATGTGTCTTATTATCACGAAGAGTAATTTAAATCTCTGTTTTTGAATGTGTTGTAAGCTGAAATAATGAAATTTGAAAAAACTACATGTAAACAATTTTATCTTAAATTAGCAATAATAAAAAATATATTATACTATTTAAAAAATATATCATTATTAAATAATATATTAAAAATATTTTAGTATTTATTGTTTGAAATTCTAACTTAATTTTATTGCTCATCTTAATAGATGGAATATTATTTTCATATTTCCAATATGATAATTCAATAATTTTTTTTTTTATATTTCTTTCTCTAAATGGCATTATTCTGTTGTTGCAAAACTATAAAATAACATTCTTCATGAATTGTTAACAGTTTATTTACATGTTAAATGTTTTCTTTTAAATGTACATGTGAATAAGGTGTGATTGTTAGTATTTGATCTTAGATGAACAAACTAAATTCGAAATGATAGTGAAGTATACCAAGTTGGTAAAGACAAAAACCAGAACAGTGAAAGCGCTAATAGATTCGATGCTGAAAATAGCTTAGATGAACACAAATGTAAATAGATGATAGTGTCTTTTTAAATAAATAAAAACTTACATAAGTGTACATGTTAAATAAAAGCTTAAACGCCATCCACTAATAATATGTAGAAGTTTTAAATCAAAATGGCCAATGCTGAGATGTTACTATAAACCGATATTTAAAATTACAAAATGCGTAATAGAATTGGTGGAACTTCATAACCAAAAGCAGAAAGAAATTAAAGCAAAGAATCAAACAATGGAACGTGTTAAATAAAATATTATTGAAATAATATAAGTGTATTATAGGTTTAAAAATTCTGTGTACATTTCAATAATAATGTAGTTAATATAAAAGTTACTATTCAAATTGTACACGTGCACGTGAAACATAATCTTAACATATTTTAAGTAAATGAATTTTTAACTTTTATCAAGGGCAATGAATAATTAAATTCAATAACAGATAGTCAAGTTATTCAAATAAAGTTAATTTGAGGCCATATTTGATCATATTTGTACACTAGTTGTAATAACAAAATTATGCAATAGGATTTGCTTACATGCAATTACAGTTAATCCGTACTCCAGTGGGAAAGAAGTCTTAAGTTGAAGTTCATTAGCATCCAAAACAGCACGTGTGTTTCTGAAACTATTTTATTCAATTAAAAAAAATGGTTCATGGGGTTGGCCACGTGGATTTTTATCATTTCAGCTGATTCTGGAATGATAAATGGTTGTAATTGTTGGTATCCACAGAAGACAATAGTTAATTATCTATGCAAAAAAATCTTCACCTTGTTGTCGTTTTAGGCAGTGGGAAAAATTGCTCACATTTGTTTTGGGATTAGATAACTTCTCGAGGTCAGTGATTGGTAGAACTTTGGCTTTGACTGACATTGGCAAAGTGTTCTATATCCTAGATCTGCTTAATTTTAGTTTTATTACAAAAGAGATCCTATTTTTATTGTTATAGGTTTACTCAGTCAAAAACTATTAGGTTTTTCAAGGATGGGCACGCTTCAAAACCAACTAGAACTTATTATTTATAAGAAAATGTAAATTGTTCATTTTTTTTTTTTATCTTACATCAAAGAATAACTTACAGGTGGAGGAAACACTAAAAACAACAGAGTTGGATTATTCAAATTATCAATAATTTATTTCCTCAATTATAAAGCTCTTTTTCGAATTTATTCTGAACAATGTTCGAAAATTATTTATTCTTTTAAGAATTTCAATTTTGAATTTATATTGAATTTCATTCATATTCATAAGGAAAGAAAATATAATGAATACACATTTTTCATGCAAAATTTCTACTCGTAAAAAAAGTCCTTTGTTATCATGAATATTTATGTATTTTTTTTCATATTTAAGAAAGAAATTTTTTTATAGCACAGAAACCCTGAATGAAGGTGACACCGCCTAGTAAATCTCTAAACAGCTAAAAACTGTTACAAAATTTTTTAAATACAATAATTGAGTAAATTTTCATTTATTGCAATCAATGTTCACTTGTTAAAAAGGAGTAAATCCGGAAAATACCCGAGTATCTACTCCGATTGATATTTATACAGAAAACAAGAATGTATAATAGATTTCTCATTGTTGAATATCGTTGCACTGTTGTTCTTGGTCTAACTAACACTCTTGTGTAAAAAATGAACATTAATTTATCGCTTTAAAAAGTAGTTGTTGCACCAGCATATTTTTATATGCCTAAATTTCCATTCTGTATAAATATAATACTAATTATAGTACACAGTAAAAAACTCAAAAAAGAATTTAAACGTTAAATTTCTGTTTGTGTTTATTTTTATTGTGGACAATAATTATATTGTTCTTTAATTTAACAAGTTAATTAAGATTTTTTTTTGAAAAAAAAGTTCCAAGTTCGAAATAAGTTACATTTCAACTGATATTTATTTTTGCTTTTTTGTTATATAATTTGTATACCAGGACCAGGGTGCATGTTTTTTCTGTTTACTTCCTTTCCGACACACGTAATCTATTATCTATAGAAAAAACGTCTTTACAAAAAAAAAAACTACATGTAAAGTCACACACACACACTATATATATATATATATATATATATTCTAAATCAATCATTTAGGATTAGCACGTGGATGCAAAAATTAAATAATCTTTAGCTAAAATATAATTTGTTAATCACTGTGTTTCTCTCGAGAAAGACGTTTTATATACTTTGATTTTAATACAGATATTGGCTTACATTTATGTTTATATCTATTTATGAAGCAACATATAAACATATTATCGGAAAAGTAAAAAAAAAATTATTTCTGTATTTATATTAAATTCTTTTTTATTTCAAATTATGCAGAAAATTCCTAATAGAAGTTTAGTAGAATGCATTATATAAAATAATATTTTCTTATAAATAATGAAGAATTCACTAGTTAAGAATGATAACATGTTCGTTTGTAAGAAAGTTAACACTCTATATACTTTGAAGTTAAAATGTATGTACATTGCATTAGTTTTCCCGGATTTTCTATTGTTTTTTATGGATGACATTGGAGAAGATTAAATGAGACAAATAGCACTTTGTTTTTAGAATAAAAAATGTTTAAAAAACTAACAAAACATATACTGAAAGTTAGCTGTTAAACAATTGGCGCTGTTAGCAATGCAAAAAGAATAGTCCAAATTACCACAATACCATTCTTCATTTGTCGCGTGGTAAAATCGACAAATAGTATATTTTTATTTCATTTCATTCATTTTTTCCGGTACGACCTTGACAAAAAAGCGGCTCTTACCACCTTTGACCTAATTTCGATTTATTGCAACCCTGGATCCAGCTGTTTTCGCGTGCTCAGAGCTCCCTGGTCCGTGCATTGTTTACAAAATTTTCGGAACAATGGTGGAAGACAGTGAAGTGAAGTGGAGCAAAGTTTGGTCTGGTTGTCATAGCAGCGTGTAGTTAGAGAATGACTCATTTCTAGACACCCTTGGCATTTAGTGAGTAATGGGTTACGTAGATGAATATCTTTTCTAAGCGTGAATCATCATCATAACTCGTTTTATCAACTTAATTACCTACTTTAGAAATTAGGTATCTAATGTAATTTTTAAATTATTATATTTATTAATGAATGTAATAAGGAACATAAGACAGTAACTTTTGTAACAAGAAATCGAATCATTGCTATCAACTTCCTTTTTAGTCTTAGAAAATATTTCTTAATAGAATTTTTAAAATAATTTTTTATGGAAAATAGAATATTTCGTAATTTTACATTATAAATAATCATTACTTTTTAAACCTGTTTATACGGAGGTTTAAAGAAAAATAATATGTATGTTTTCATTATAGTTATTTATTTTATTATTTTTTTTAATCTTTTATATAACTATAAATAATTGTCAATTTATACTAAAATTATTTTAAAACCATTTTAATTTCTCCAAGTGACGGATTTTAAAAAATTTCATTTTTCTTTAAAATAGAATAAATGGAGACATGAAAATTTAGTATCTAAAATGCAATATTTCTTTATACCCCAATCCAATATTCTAATATCTACTAATACTGCAGCAGCTAAAGCTTACGTATATTTAAGGAATATTTTTCATATGTTTTGATTCACATTTGCATGCCCCCATAGAGAAAATTTAGAAAAATTCCCAGAATCCCATACCGACATATATACATTAGAGATAAGTTTACACAGCATCTATTTCTCGTTCTTTATGTTTAGCTGGTATCGTACTTTAGACCTTTCAAAATAAAGAGGCCGGGCATGAGAACTGGCAATGACGAATCCAATAGAAAAAAAAAAACATTTTTTAAAACAAGATGGGATAACATGCAAGTAATTATGAACTAAGCAGTTTACACAATGTAGTGAGACAGTCCAGTGCCTGAAAACTGCGTTCTCCTCCAAATGGATTTTCTATAAATACCACACCGTTGTTATGCATTGATAGAATGTGATCTCGTATATTCTCTAAGAATTTACAGCTTGAGATAACATGTTAACCAAGTATCAAATGCTTAAATTTATAGATTGCTGTGAAGTGTGCATCCTATCAAAATCAGTAGCCAGAGTAGCTGCCATTATTGGAGATCACCGCTGCCACACGCCATGGCATTGATTAAAAGAGATTTTGAATGTGTTCTTGGGATACAGCAGACCAAGCAGCTTCCACAATTTGCTAAATTTTATTTGGTGTGGCAGCTGGGGATATAATCTGGGTCAATCGTTGAGCAACCATGGACCACATGTTTTCTTTCAACAAAAGATCTGGAGAGCGAGCCAGCCAGGGAAGCAATTCAATCTGGAGATTGACGAAGAACCCTTGGACAATGCTTGCCACGTGTGGTAGTGCATTATCCTGTTGAAATAAGGCTATGAGCAAGCCCTGAAGGTAAGGAAGGAAAACTGGCTCCAACAACTTGGAGATATACCGCTGGCTGTTAAAAGTACCAGCAATTCTTACTAGAGGAGTGTGAGAGTGATACTCAATACCACTCCCTACCATAATACCTGGTGCGGGACCAGTGTGGCGGTGCATAACGTAGCTGTATAGCATCCTCTTTCCACGGTGTCTCCAGACTCGAATGTGAGCATCTTGGTGTTGCAGACAGAAGCGTGACTCGTCAGTAAAGACAGTTTTATTCCATTCTACCTTTCACATCCTTCTTTCATTGCATCATTATCGGCGGAGACGTCTGTGGTTTTGAGTCAATTGTAGACGAAGCAATAGACGTCTTGTGGACACACTCTACTGTAAACGGCGTGGAATAATACGCGCAGGCACTGGATGATGCGTTATAGACTGAATGCGCTGTGCTATGATTTGTGATGTGGCTGAAGGATGCGTCACTGCAATGGGCACAATTTGCCTGTCATCACGTGAAGTGGTGCACTAAGGTGGATGCTATTGAACACGTCAGTTCGTCCTACCCTCCTGCATCCAATGATCACATATCCGCATTACAGTTGTTTGGTTTCGTCCAACACGACTACCAATTTTTCTGAAAAATAATCCACAAACTCGGTAGGCCACTATTCTTTCTCTTTCAATCTCGGATACTTGATCAAAAATGATTGCTGATTCCTACAAGACATAAATAATCGTTTTTTTTTTTAAAAAAAATCCCATGAAAAACACAATTGAAGAACTTGAAATCTCCAAGCCTTAAATAGATCGTTGAGTTGGCACCACAAGCGCGCACGATGTGGAAATTCTAATCATTTCCATAACTCACCTCTGATAATGCATGTTGTAAAAGTCATGTTATTTGCATGCTTTCTTCGGGGTGTTGTATTTACGGTGGCCAGCAGTGTGCTTTCGTCAGAAAGCTAATTTCGTGATGATTTAATACAATTGATCCTCTTCTATTTTCTCATACATCGCGTCTGCAATGTGGAACTATTAAAATAAAATTGCATTCTCAAATATAAAACATCTTATATTTTTCTCAATTAATACGACCTAGATATTTCTCTGTTAATTTGGGACATTTTGACAGCTACGGAAAATTTTGACACGAAGACGAGACATAACCTTTTATATATATAGTATTGATTATAATTTATAATTCTATTATTAAGTTAAATAAATTGTAAACGTAAATTCTATTTCATTAAAAATTTTTTAGTCATGGGAACAAACCACTATCTTTTACTATTTGTAAGTAACTTTATATTCCAAAAGGCATGATACATGAGTTGTAAATAATATTGCATTAATTCAACGTGATGAAACCAAACACACAAAAGAAAATAAATAACTTTAATAATCGAAAAAATTCATAACATGCATGATTTATATTACTTTTAAATTTATTGTTACATAGACAAAAGATACTGCTTTATTTAATATAATTATAGTTTGTCATTAACTGAAGAACTATAATTATATTAAAAAATGCAATTTATTTGGCTTACATTTGGTATTAAAAACGATCAACTGAGGAAATGAATAGAAAGCAACGATCCAAAAACCATTAGGAACTTCTGTTTTAGAATATGTTCAACGATGTCAGGTGAACAAAATTTATTCTCCTCTTTCTTCTTTTAAAAGTGATATTTATTTTAATTTAATGGTACATGGTAATATAAGTTCGATTTCAAGTCACGAAATTTCTCTCTGAATAATTCTAATATCATGTTTATTAATTCAAGATAGAAGCTTACACTCGAGTCTCTTGAGAAAATTATTTATTTTATCATTAACTTAGAAAGGGATTTCCTATCATCTTAAAGAAAAACCCTACTTGAACTCAAAGCACCTGTAGAGGTGAAAAGGAATGCTTCAGATGGAAGGAGCTTTAAGAATGGCCATCTTTTCATCACCCACCCTCGCAATATAATTTGCACCTCAAAGACCATGCCATCCACCTTCCTCAAAATGAATGCCCATTCATTGGCATTTCATTAAGTGGCCGTTTTATTCCTCTAACGTCTCGCCACTTTATTTATGCTCCTCTTTGGCGTCGGTTCACACCTTTTTAAAAAAAAATTCCCCGCTGTGAATTTATTTACCATTCTTCAGAGAATGTTTGGCGATTTTTTAAAAGAGCTTTTTGGCGGAATAGGATAGAAAGGTGAAGTGGCGATGTTGGTGAGAGATGTTTCGAATTCTGAAAGAGAATCCTTAATGCAAAACTAATTCTTGAATGGTCCTCCGTGATAAAAGCTTGCAAGATAAAAGGTGAATTAGTTGCCGTAAACTTAACCTTGAAGAGTTCCGGATTTGAAGAAAATACAAAGTTCACAAAATACCGAGGTTAATCCCCTTCACTGTATAGTTAGTAATTATAGCATTTCCATAGATATACCGTTTGGAGTAATCATTCTCTTTTCATAAAACCAATAAATATTCATTTGTTGAAATGTCATCAAGTTGTTAACAAATGTTTCTTTAACTTCTTGCAAACAATTGAGAACTTAAATGTCTGTTATTTACTGGAAACAGCTTTATAGACTTGCAGATATTTATTGGCTATAGTTACTATTTTATGGAACAATGAATTTTGTAACAAATTCCCAATTGGTAAAGCTTCTTTTTAAATGAAGATTATTAGATCCGTTTAATGTATTTGTAACGATATTTTTCCTATTATACGCTGTGGAGCTATCAATGAGTGCTTATCTTTTTGGTCTGCATTCTGAAATCAATCAGAAGTTAATGTTTATCTTCTGGTGTCCTTCAAAGAGTAAGTTTATCCTAATAAATGCGTTGTTAATATGAAACTATTTTACGACTTTGATTCCCAAAACTTGTGGACAATAGAAAATGCAAATTAAAAATTGTATATAATATTGTAAACTTCTTTAAAAATAAACTCCAGTCTTTCTTACATATATTTTATATTCGCATATACAACAAATATTTGCTTTTTGCTATAGTATGTTAGGTAAAAGGATTGTCATTTGTTTTGACTGCCCTATTTCTTCGAGTGGAATCTTCCTATCCTTTCATAAAATTTCACATCAAAACAGGGATATTGAATCCTAGCCAACATTTAACGTGTATAAAGCCCTTTCAACAAGAGGGTCTTTTCTTGGATCAGTTATCTTAGATATTTTACGATAAGAAACATACAAATATGCTATCCTAACACAACCCAGGTCTTATATATAATGGGAGATTATAAATTGTTTTGTATCATTGCATTCTGTGTACAATCGCTTATTTCAAATAGTCATATTCGTTAAACACAGCCATATTTGCGAAGCAATTTTAAAACATGGTTAAATAATGAAGTATCGCTTGATTTAGTGATCCTTTCTTCAAACTTTTACACACTTATGGTACGTACATTAAGCGACACGAATGCTTAACCTGTTGAGATCTTTCAGCATGGAAATCTTGGCCAGAATTATGTATGGAACCCCTGACTTCTAGATATGTGATTAAAATTCATTTAATGCTATCGTGACACGAATAAAAGCTGTTCTTCAATTGTGGAAAGATTATAAAATACATAACTATTTTGGATAAAAAAATTAATAATGAATCATAATTTTTCAATAGATTAATATTAAACCAAAAAAAGTGATTAGTTTAAACTGAGTAACACATTTTCTTTTTCTATTTCTCTACTAGATATATTTTCCCGGAAAGTTAACTAAATTTTTCAAAAGATTTGAATACTTGCTAAGATTTTTCCCAATCTTATAACCTACATATGAGCATCTAAACCATACGCAATACTAATCAAAAATTAAAATGGTTATAATCATAGATTTCGTGGTTATCCATTATTACGGCGATAGCCTGGCATGAAAAATCATGTTTTCCGTATCTCGATGGAAACAAGCTTGATAACTCTTGATCCAGCCTAAACCATCGTACAGAGAGGACATGCGGTTACTGATGTATCGTAGTGTCTCAAACTCCTCCACTCATGCCAGTTAAAGAATTGACTTCATTGTTTGACCAGGCTCTAAATTACTAGACGATCGGGTGTTTCGCTTCTTAAATCATCAAGAAATGTATAGAAATAACCCATCCATATACAATTTTTTGGTATTCGCTACTGAATACCATTCCGTTAAATTAAACCTAATACACTTTAAACATTATATACTATTACTTTTCAAAATAATGAAATTTGCGATACGGTGAAGAAAACTTTCCTCCATATTGTGATACATTTTTTTAAATAAAACTAATTCTGAATAAGAAGTAAGACTTTTCTCAAATGTATTTCCTGAAATTGATGACTACATTTTTATAGCAAGGAAATAAGGCTTTTTTTATCGGTGAACCGTACTTTAATAATAATTAACTTAAGGCTTATAGTTTTATATTGTTGAAGTAATTATAGGCGAATTTAAGAATGTTATCATAATAGCTGTTGTACACTGTTGCACAAAATTGCATCACATAAATTATATTCATTGTCTCAGTAATCAAGGAAAGCTAATAAATATTCATACTATGGATAGCATATCAAGCCATGGTCAGACTTTCAACAAATTTCATTGTGATTATCATACAAGCAAATAAATAATTTAGCTTTCTATTTACCAGATAATTTTCCATCAGATTTTCACAATTATTAGCATAATGACATTACACTTGTTTTCCTATAGTAAATGAGCCAATAATATTTATCATCGCTTAGACCGAGCATGAGCACTCATTAAAATATGTATTCAAGTATTAAAAATCGTATGGTTTTCAGTGTTACATCAGCATCTTTTAACAGATATCTTATTATTAGTTTAAAACTTATGCTTTTTTTGCATTAAAATCGCCTACATGAGCCAGATATATTATTGTCATTAATTCTCAAACTTTATTTGCTCCACTGCAAAAGATTTCTTAACAAGTGCAACGAGTTAAAAAACAATTTTTGTAATATAAAATTTCGAAGAAGTGTATTAATATATATACATAATTATTTGCATTGGAGTATATAAATTTTGAGAATTAAAGACATATATATATCCGCATTATTTATTTTTTTTCATACGAACAATTCTTTACTGTTTCTGTATATTTACCGAAACTTCATACACTTGACGAATTCGCCCTCATTTAAAGAGACTCATTCAAAAGAAATGCATTCAATATCTGGGTGTGCTTTTACATGAATGAAAAAAGTCTGAAATTTTTTTTTCATTTCCAATTCTATTTATAACTAGAAACAACGCTGTTTTATATTCGCTTAAGGATCTCAGACAGGTGCTGGCGACAGACGACACTTCTAGGAAACCACTTCTGGGAGGGAAAACGAAAAAAAAAAATTCTCGATTTAATCGAAAGTTTTTATCCGTCTTTCAAAAGAGAAAGCGTAACCTAGACCTTACCACAAATCACTCAAGCTGTCAGAAATCGAGAACTTCCTCAGTGAAGGAATGCTCTTTTCAAGCTCTCAACCGTTCCATAATCTCGGAAGTAAATTAGAAATTTTTTTTTTTATCATTCTCAATGTAAACTTTGGTATTTTTTTTCTCTTTCTTAATTTTCTGTCTTTATTAAAAATATGAAAAACTCTAAGAAATCAAAGAAAGAGTTTAATGACATTAAAAATTTGTTTTTATAAATTCATCAAGAGCATATAGAAAATTGTTTTTTTCACTAGAACAGAAGGAAAGATTTAGATTGGAATAATCAGTTTTGTT
>JAPDSC010069446.1:14382-27568 GCA_026290005.1 Latrodectus geometricus
TTACAAGTGAGCAATTAAAATAGCGGGAGGGTATTGCAAAAGAGCAGAAATGTTCAAAATTATGCATTATTCAAAATTATGAGGTAGTTGACAGTGTTTGTCCATTTTAAAATGACAGAAAACGTTACTGGTTTAAAGTGTCAACACATTTTGTTTTCCAGGTATCTTCCATTCTTGAAATCTTTTACATTAGTTCCTTGAAATTTAGGTATTTATAATATATTTGAGTTTTAGTCCATTATGTTACATAATCATTTTTCTGCTTTTTAGCAATACTTAATGAGAAGCTGCTGCCAATAGCTTGTTATAATTTTATTAGCTATATGTTAATGGTGATGCAGAAGGTGACTACTTCCTTTTAGAAAACACTATATAAATGATTAATTTATTTAGTACAGTAAAGACAACTAGCATTTTAATTTTCTTAAAAGTTAAATTCTCACTATTCTTCCTTTAAAATTTATTTTCCAAAAAAGAGAAAGTGAATGAAATAGAAGTTTTTCCCAAAACCTTTTTCACTTAAGAAACTTAATATTGATCAATAATTTACCTAGCTTAAAATATCCTGACCCTTAATTAACCTGGATTTTAAGTTCCTTAATTTTGTTTGATAAACTTAAAATTTTTTCAAAAATTTTATAAATTGGAGAGATTTCAATCTCCGGTTTGTTGAAAATAATCAGATTCTACCTTCTTCTGTCTTTCATAGAAAGAGAAAATTTTAAATTATTTACTCATGTAAAGGTAATTCCCCTTCAAATTCTATAAAACTATATATCTCGTTAAATACCAATTTTCAGAAAAATATGTGATTTTTATACCCGTTCAAATTATAAATAAATAAAATTGATTTACTAAATCATAAATAAAAATAATTTTTTTAGTAATCATGTAAAAGAAATACATATTTCCATATAGTTATTTTAATGTTGCATAAAATTTTCAGTTAAAAATTTTTATTTTATAAGAAATTGTAAAGCATATTATTAAGTAATTAATTTAATTAATAGTCTTTTTTATATAGAGATACGTACTAGAGGTTTGAACAATCACTGCCCTATGTAATGAGGCAAAAAAGGAACTTTATAAAACATTAATTCTACCAACGATCAAATTGGCGATAATATATATTTAGTTTATCAGCAAAATCAGAAGAATCAACAAAACAGGATAACAACAGAGAAAAATAAAAATGTTTTTAAATTGTCAAAAAAGTTCTAGAGAGAGATTTTTAGATAAAGATAATTTCTCTTTTTCGAAATTTAGTGAAAATTTCGGAATATAGTAGGATTATAATCTTCTGAATACGGAATCCACTTACTACTGAATATTGAGAGATTAATGTTTTATTTCTGCGTGTGCCTATGTCGGTAAATGCTTGAATATTTTCCATATTTTCTTGTTTTATCACACTTGAATTCTGCGCACTTCTTTTAAAATGTCCTATTAAAAGGGAAATATGGAATGATGCAATTAAAAAAAATTTTACAACTATTTCCGACTGATAATTGTTTCGATTGTCAAACTCTTCCGAAATTCTTTTTTTAAATAAATCTTAAAGAATGATGTTAAGAAAGAATTTAATTTATATTTTTATTTATCTGACATTTATTTATTTATTTCTAAGATATTCTTATTTATTTTATAATATTATTTATTTAACATAGTCACTATTTTAATTTTCATATTAAATATAAAAATATTTGCATGATTTTACAAAATTGAAATTATGAAAATCAAATTTTCATTTTGTAATATGCTTACAACAACAAACTATAACAAAAAAATAAAACAGTATACAAATTTAATTTAAATTATTTTAATTTTGAATATTTGAATCTTTAAGTTTTCAAAAATACAATTATGACAATATTTCACTCGACAAAATAATTATTTGAAAAGACAATTCATCGAGCTGTTAGCCAATTTGCTAGCGCTCTTGGTTGTGGTTCAATAGTTAGTGGGTTTGAGTTCCATCTTTTGTATGCTTTTATGGTTCAAAATCCACTTCTTAACCGTAGATTCCAGTTTAATTAAGCCTCGTATGGAGAAAATGAGTGTTGTGCGACATATAGGAAAAGCTTTTTTTTTAAATTATTCTGTTAATTTTGTTAAAGTTAAAACTGTTAAAATTATTTACAAAAATTATTAATTATTAATTTATATGTTAATACTATATTCTAAATACCCAGCTTTAACAATGAACTATCTTTTACATTTAAATTCTAGATGCTTATATTAGTATCTATATGTCATTGATGTTTACGACTGCTCATTTTTACAACTCAGCATAAAGTGTTTTATAATTTTTAACCTCAAACGAGCAAAGGGACTGACTGCATATAGCACTACTATATATAGCAGTACTTAAAGTTCATAAAATTAAATGGTCCATTTATAGATGTTCCATATTTGTAATTTTTATAAATTTTAAAAGCAAAACGTAAAAGCGAAATTTTTTGTCATTTATAAAAATGACAAAAATTATAATTTCAGAAGTCAAATAAGTAGCATAAAAGCTCCGATGAAAACTAAAAAAATTATTTCGCTTGCTTTATTTTCCGTATATTGATATAAATCAATTAAGAATCTCGCATTTGTACTCGTCTTCATTAGAAGTTTTCTAATTTGATTTAGAATTAGTAGTTAAATTGTATTTGTTTGAGCTTTTTTCAGTTCTTTAACCAATAATACAGCATGGTAGCAATTGTGGATTATCTATTCTATATAATCTAAATATCTTAATTCCTCCCACAACTACTAAAGATTGAAGGTTAAATTATTCTTATCTGAAATTATTGATTTCTTATCAACTGCACATCATGTCAATAGTGATAAAGTATACCTATTTTAGATTGATGATTCTTTAGCAGATGATTATGCATGGTGACACTGGTGTAGGAAAATTACACTTATCTTTGATTCTCTTCATTAATTTTTTTTATTTACTATATAAAATAATTCCTGTAATTTTTATACTCAAGTTAATAAAAAGAGCAACATTAAGTTCTTTTGTTTTACATTTATGAAATATTTTAATTCCAAGAATTCATCATAATAATTAACTTAATTTAAAGAAAGCAAATTTGGATAATCCCCACAGTTTTCTATTCGAAATGAGACTCCACAACTTATTTGTAAAAATATCGCTAGGATACATGTAATTCATTAAATTTCAACTGAGTTTTAATTTAAACTCGAAATGCCAACGCTTCGTTTATTATTTCGTGAAACTGCTCATTTCCAAGCAATCAGGTACAATGACCTAAGGACATATTTGCATAGTCAATAAAGAGAAAATGCGTTTTCCTCATTTACTTGCAAAGTGTTCAGAAAATACGGAAAACATTTATATGACAAGCTTAAGTTTGTGTCGCCAAGACTTAATGATATCCTTAGCGAATCTGCAATCAAATATTTTTCCAGCAATAATTTGTACAATAGAAAAAAATTTAGTAAGTTAGCCATTTATTTTTTCTTTTTGGAGTATTAATATCCACATCTTGCATTTTAACCCCCTAGCTATGACATGTCGAAAGCCTTTTTTCCTTTAAACAAACGTAATGAGATATTTTCTCAATAAATAATTTTTCCTTACTCAAACTATTTCAACGAAATTTTGCATTAGAAACACATAATGATTTTGAATATAAAATTGAATCAAAGACATCTTTTACTGACATTTTAATAATAAATATTTCAATTTAAAAAGCTATTTAAACATATACAACTTAAATTTTCAGTTACTATACATCACATTTTTCATTATATTTATTTTCTCACAATTTATTCTTAGTGTTATTTTTCTTTCTTTTAATTAGTAAATTTTTCTGTCATAACATAGTTCAGCATTTAACTTTTTATGTTAATGTACCCATTTTTTATACATTAATCTTCATTAATCATTTATTTGTAAATATCAAAAATGTTATTTTTGATATTTACAAATAAATCTAAATATTACAAATAAATCAAAAATAATATTACAAATAAATCAAAAAAATATATTAGTAACAAACTAAGACAACGCGTATATATGATTTTGTAATTCAATTAAATTTTTTAATAAACTACGTAAAATACACAATTTAACTGTGCCAAATATATTTAAGGGATTTAATGAAAAATATTTGAAGTACATTGAAAAATACTGAAAATATAAAATATTTGAAAAATATCATTATTGTAAAATCTAAATAATGTAAAATATCAAATATTACATTCCAACTCAATTCACTACATACAAAACTTTATACTTACTTTTTTATAAAATTTTTAAAATTTAGTTCATTTTTTAAATTTTTATATTTATTTTGTAGTTTAAATTAATTAAATAATATTTACAATATATATTCTATTCTAAAATTTTAAATTAAAGCAAAGTAAATTGTTTCACCGTACACACAAATTTTATAAATACAAAATTCGAAGTTACATAATTCATTTATGTGTACTAGCATACACACATTAATTCTGTTACATCCCATTGTGTCTGCATACAATTTTTTACTTATTATTTATTTAAATATTTACATAAAATAAAAAATATTCCTTTATAATGAATTCATTCATAAGAGATAATTTATGTTTATTTATAATGAAATGCAGAATAAACTACAATCCATAAATGTCTTTTGAAATATTGCATTGATGAAAATTATTACGAATGAGTTTTAAGAATTTTAATGATGATCTTATGAATAAGATGTTTACATTAAGAAATGTCATATTATTTTTCCATATGATTAATATTAAATACAATTAAAAATTTACATTTTTATGTTCTTAAATATTACGTCATATTGTTGAAATTTATGAGAATTCTTAACTAATTAAGATGATTGCGTAAAAATTTCACAGATGAACTATTTTGAATTAATAACTTCAATGTATTAAGAGAATTATTTGTGTTGTTATTTAAAAGAAAATATAAGATCCACCAAATTTGAAATAACATTGCATTATTCCGTAGGAATGATGTTAAACTCGTGACTAGATGTAATGAAGAAAAAGTATTAGAGCTTTAAATTTGTGTTAAAGATCGTAATCTCACAAATATTTCTCACTTTTGAAAGCAAAATTAAATTTAATTACTGAATCTTGTCCGGATTGCGTCTGATTTATGGGAAAATAAATATAATGTAATTGCTCTAGCTTCGAGGGAAATACTTTGGCAACATGAGATTAGATTTTTTGATATTATGCAAATATCGATCATTTCTTTGTTTAAAATAAAAAAAGGATAAATATGCATTGCTTCGTTAAATTTATTGAAAATATTGAGCAATTGAAAATATAGATCCAATGTTTAAGGCAATATTTTGAAATTATGCAAAATTTAAAAAAAGAATAAATTTTGATCCAAACATCTGATAACAATTTTAATTTTAAACAATAAAATTATTGCAAAAAAATGATAACAATTAAATTATTGGGGAGAAAAATTAAGTCGTTTTATTGGTATTTTTAATTAATGTCATTAATAATTTCATATATTTTTTTTTTCCTGTGCAATAACTTTTGGTATATTAGTTATCATTTTTTCCTCGTAAACGCTACAAATTTTAAGATATTTACATTTTTCACCAAGATTAAATATATTAAAATTAATATAAAATAATGAGAGAAATCTTTTAAAATTGTACAGAAAATTTTTTATTTTATATTTATATAGAAAATCATTAAAATGATTACAATTTAAAATTCACTATTTTAACAAAAAACAACTTTTTTAGATCTATTGGTTAAAGCAGCTTAGAAAATAATATAAAATGTTCTAGTTGTATTAATTTCTGTTTATTAATAATTTGTTTAGTTTTAATTAATGTTAAAAATGTTCGAATTTAATATTCGCGACTTTAACATATTTCTTGTTAAACTATTGACTAAAGAAGTTTAAAAGATTTTAAAATTCACTATTGCAAACTACATCTGTAATTCAAAATCAAATTATTCAAATGACATGTTGACTGATGGTGTCAGCTTTCTGAATTGTACACACGTAGAAAACAGCCTATAGTTGAAATATTGGAAGGCATTTTAATAACCTCCGCACAAATCGAGAGCTATAAGCATTATTAAAATATTTATAAAATTGCTTATTGATATCTTCTTGGAATTCAAAATTTTTTAAATTGCAGTTGTAATTTTGAAGTTTATGCAAACAATTTATTGAACTTTACTGAAATTGTTTTTTGTATTATAGATTGATAAAAGATATTTGCATTTCGCTTCATATTTAAAAATTCGTTAGCATTAAATATTTTCGTTTTGTATTTAACTATTTTTAATGACATATAAAGACAAATTACTAATATAAACATCCTCGTATCATTATATTTCATCAGTTATTTAATGCAGTAAATAATCTTATTTAGTAGGTACGATTTTTCAATTTTATAATTTAAAAATAAAGAATATTGAAAACGGTATTTTTCACTTTAAAACTTATTTAACTATGTTTAATAGGAAATATTCGTTTCCATTAGCATAAAATCTTGTAACCAAAACTGGAAAAAAAATTGATGTAGAAATTTTTTTTTTCAAACGGTTCTTTATTCATTTGCTGCTGTGGTGGAATTGTCTTATTAATATAGTAACACTCGATTCTTCTGTTTTGGTCTACATTTAAAAGGGTAAAAATATCGATCATTTGTTAACGCGGAAGAACCTTCCGCAGAACTTCATCACTCCACAATAGAATATAATAAATAATAAAGCCAGACACGAAACTATTCCTTATAGAAGCTTTTACTTTTCCTGTTTGTACCTGTGTAAGAAAATGTGACACAATCCCGTCGATGAGTTACAGACATCTTGTACAGGAAGAGGAAAAGGAATAAATCTAGATGCTACATTCAAATTACCCTGAAGTTCAAGGACTTTAGTCCTCCGTTTTGCATTCTATTGTTTTATTCTCTTTTATTCCTTCAGTCCTCAAACGATTCGAAGTATCTAATTTCGAAACGCGAATGACTAATTTATTTTGCAAGTGATTATTAAACTTGGCGGGAATGACACGAAACGATATTCGAATAAGTTAGACTTGGAATTTACAAGATAAATATTAGGAAGAAATTTCGTATTCGGTATTAGTTTCGAAGTATGCGCGTGAAGAACTACCTCTGGGAAAGTCAATGGATCGTTCATAAATTTTGGCAGATGGGAAATGCATGAAAATACAAAAAGTGAAGTAAATATTTTTAAACGAAGCCGAATGGAGATGTGATAGTCTGTTGTATATATTTTGAAGGGCGATGAACTTGAAATGGAGAGGGCTGGAAGCAGATGTTAAAGCTTTTTCGCAGGGATATATACGATTTTTCTGCCAGGATCATTTTAATTTTGTAATTAAAACTTATTATGGCTTAAATTATATTTACTTTGAAAGTATTTAAATTGAAATAGTTAATATTTTAAGCCTATTAGAAGAAAACTTGCGAACTATGTAGAACAAGACTTGTCCCGATATTTTAAAGTCATTTAAAGGATTGCTTTGTAATCAGATGTACTTTGTTGTACTATTTTTTAAAAAAATGAAGGATGTGAAACACAATAAAATAAATGCATATTTTTTTTATCAAACTAAGTTATTGAAAATAAGTAAGCGATCAATAAAAATAAAAATGTAATTTTTTAAAAGCTAAAATTAATGTAAATCATAAAAAAGAATTACTTAATGAAAAATAAATAAGAAAATAAAATATTTTTTTTATTTTTGTAATTATAATTTCTTACTGATGCCTTAAGAAATCTAATTAACTAATAACTCTCATTTGGCTCTTATTAAATGCTTAATAAATTGAATTCAGTCTGGAAAAGTGGATAAAAAAATTAGTAATTTATTAATTTGGTCAAAAATTATTTAACTGTCAGATTTTGTTTTATAATTAATGAAAGAATCTCATCCAAAATTTAAAAAAAATTAAACAGCTGAATTAAATTTCTTATGAGTAAGGTTAGGCTTATACAAACTTTGTTTTGTATGAGTTAATAAATCAACAAATAAAAATAAAAATTCGATTAATAACTATATTTGGAAAACATTTAATATATTGAAGTTTTCCTATGTATTAAACATTTAACAAAGATAAAAAAATATTTTTTTCCGATAATGCTATTCTGGTGGATAAATATCCTTCTGGTGTCATCCTGACCTGATAATATCGGATGTCATCATGACATGTAAGTACCATGCATGAAAAAAAATTGTCTGATAATAAAGGAAAATAATTTAAAAATAATTTTACTTTTTTTAATTTAATATACTTGACATTGCATCCAATTACTCTAGCTACTTAAGTTGTTAATTGTGTATGCAAAATGATAACTTCATTATATTAAGTACTATGATGCAATTTATTTGAATACAAGTTTCAGATTTTTATTCGTTCTTCTAAAATTGTAATGAAAAAAACATAATCATATGCTATATTTTAAATGGGTAAAAACTATTTCTAAAGATAAATCACATCTGAATCACATCAAATATTACTGCATATGCTTTGCTTTAAAATTTATGTGCATGGGTTCGCTCCTACATCAGTTTAAAAATATACCCACAATGAATTGCATTGTCATGTTTATTTTTCTAATATCTCTGCGAAAAATGACTCTAAAATTCTTTGTAAGTTGAGAGGGTGGAGCTTATCAAAATAGGTTGTCGCTAGCTTAAAATGGGTTACATGAACACAAAGTTGCTATTCGGTGTAATCACGTTTGATTAATAACGCGCTGAAAGTTATTGAGCGCAGGAGGTTCAATTTCGTCTCGCACCTTAGAGAAAGCTTGTAATCCCCCCATCCTTCCTCTCGGATCCTCATATCGTTTGACCCTTCATTAAAATACATCCTTTGCATATACACTCTGATTTGATCCGATGTTGAGATAATCTTAATCGTAATCATGTGCCTAACACCCCCTATTCATTATTCATGCTCTTCACTGCTCATTTACAAAAAAAAATATAAAAAATAAACAAACAAAAATTTAATGTTTAATATGAAATAGAACGTTTGAAAGTCGGTTGATAAAACGTTCGTTTTTCCTTTGCCGAAGAAGCATTATTTTGATAGCCATCTGTAATAAATCTGAAACTAAGAAATCTCAGTTTTATTTATTGGAGCACACTCTTATCATTGTTTACTCGTCGGAAAGGTGCTGCTTTATAATCAGGTATTGGTTCATAAAAAAAGAGTAATTTGGTTTGATAAAGCATTTGTATTTAGTCCATTAAGGTCAGTGACTTCTAGAATATAATTCATAGTAAAACCTTCTTATTGTGTAGATCTTTAAAGACACGCAATTATTTATAAAATATAAGATCAACGATAAGCATCTCAAGATAGTTTGGAATTAAAGAAATTTAAAGAACACATAACACATATTTTAGGAAATAAATATTTGAATATTAAATATTATAAATCGTTCTTTTCATATTAAACCTATTTCAAATTGTGGCTAAATATAATAATTTACTAAAAATGTAAATATTCATCTTTTAAAAATAATCATTAGTAGAAAATCAATTAAATATATTAAAACATTTTTTTAAATTTGTATTAAAAATTTTGATAAATATTTTTATAAAACATTATTTAAATCAGTTATTTAAATTGTGCCTTTGAAAAAGGGAAATGTTTGTTTCGAATTCCCTATTTTTCAAAAACAAGGAATAAAATTTAACCTAAAGAAATGAACAATAGACCATACATGGGATAAAACAAAACTGTTAAGCTTTCATTGTTGTTGATAAAACAGTGTTATAGGTTGAAATTTTTCTTTAAGCGAAAACTAACTCAACTGGAACTTTAAAACTTGAAGTAGATATCTAATTATTACAAATAACTTCTCCCGAAATAATAGTTGATCCCAAGTAAATTTTGTTCCCACACTTAAAACATAATAATTTTTTTGGCAAGATGCCAATGAAATAAGCAATTTTGTACCTTCGTAAGTGTGCGGTTTGCATTACCATTTCAATTAAGTTCATACGTACAATTAATTTTTATTGTAGTTTTCATTTATTATTCACATGTTCTCTCAATTTGAAACTTTGTGGAGTAGTTTAATTCACGGCAAAAAATTCTACATTTTTATACCTTAACGTTTTTATGATACACTTGTTTCAAAAGTAAAGATGCTTATGTATTTTACAATGCATATGTATCTTTAACTTTGAAACGAATATGTTTATTGTAATAAATGCACAATATACTTTGTTCCATTTAAATACTTCATATATTTTCTGTAAAATATTTTAAAAGTAATATTTTAATTAGTTTAAAATTTAAAAGGTAAAAACTACCAAGCACCTATTAAATTTTTGCTTTAATTCATTTCAGTTTATAATATGTGGAATATCAACTGATAAATTGAATTCAGCAAATAAATATATTTTTTAAATGTTTCTATATGATATTTGGCTATTTAAGGAATCTGGAGTTCATACATGTAATATGGATGTTATTATAACTACAGAATTTCGTTCCTCAAGAAGTATAAAAATATATACTTTTTGAATATGTATAGATGTGTATTCTATTAAAGTTCACCATGTTTATATTAAGGTTATTTTTAATCTTCAAATATTGGGATAAGAAGGGCTGATTATAACATACAATTACTGATTTCCTATTATATTTATTTTTCCAGTTTTATATTCAAATTTTCCAGTTTTTATTTCAATCAAAATGTTTAATTTATTTGCCATGAGAAACTGTATTTTCACAAAAATATTGAAATGAATGATAACATGATAATTAAAAAAATCAGCTTCACACAGTTTCCTAATATTTTCATTTCTACTTCAAAATATTAACACTGAAATGAACTATATTAAATCATTAATTTTAATCATCTATTTATTAATATCAACAAACTATTAATATTAATAATTTTGACAAATAATTAGTATCAATATGCAAGAAACCATTTAATTTCAGCTATAAAATATTGGATAATTTATGTATTCAGGTAACGAACGGATTTCATTTTAAAATCTTTAGTAATGTAAACCAGATAATATATTTTTATTTTAGGTACCAGTTACTTAATGTGCTTACTCATGGTTAATATCAAAACTAAATTATGTCTGAAAGAATTGAACTAATTCTGCTCTCATGAATCGCTTATAGTAAGTACCCAGACGTACTATAAGCGCTATATATATATATATATATATATATATATTGAGAAAATTTTAAATGACTAATACAGAGAAACCTGTTTCATTGAGCTTATTAACTAACAAAGTCATTTAATTTATGCAATGATAATGAATATAATGAAAATTTAGATATCTACAGTTGAAATACTTAATTAACATAATTTAAATATTTAAATCTTATCATGGTAAAATAAGCTTTATTGATCATTGTGTATAAGTTTATATAAGTACTAAATCTTCTCTAATCTTTTATATATATATATATATATATATATATATATATTATCTAATCAAACATAATTATGTTCATGTGGCTTTAAGGCCTTCTTTTCGATATATCGAAATGTTTTTCGTAAAATATTTATAAATTTATTCATTTATATATGTATGTAAGCTTTAAGAGAACATTTTTACAGACAAATGCTTTATGCAGAAATTTCTGGTGCAGCAATGTGTTTATTAAACGTTTATTAATAATCAATCAACGTAATTATTCATTTTGGTTTGTATTTTCTTATTGTAAATTCAGTATTTAAAGGTAAGTGCATTATAAGTAAAGGAAGATAAATACAGTTTTTTAACCTATGTAACATTAAAATATATTATGGTCTTCTGTTAAAAAGTTGATGTCACGTTTTGAAAAAATAAGTATTTATAAATCAAGAAAAATAGACCTCAAATATTTAAGTAAAATTAATATTTTTTCAAAGGTCAATAAACTCTATACCTTAACCTAAGTTGAGTCAAAATATTAAAAATAATAATTTTAATAATAAAAATAATTTTAATTAATTTTCTGAAACAATACTTTATCATATAAAAACATAAAGCAAACTTAATTGTTATGTTCACCTTGGCATTCGCGTGAGAATATTTCCGTATTTTTTTTCCAAAACTTATTAAAAGTAGGTTAAGATCATAACATGCACTTCCATGTTCTTTAAAAATAAAAACATTTTATTACAATACATAAAAAACAATTTTCAGATGAAAAGTTTTCTCTAATCCCACTAGAAACTGAAATAGAACAACTTGGTTTGTCTGATGTTGAATTGAATAAACTGAGCAATTACGAAAACTTATTTCCATTTTTTTTCGAATAAGAAAAGATTTGAAGATGAACAATGAAGTAAACCAATGTAATTATTAGAATTATTAAATGCAAATATAGAAAAAGGTGTGTATTTTCTGCAATTGGCAAAGATGAGATTATATAAATATACTTTTCTACTAAATTAACTTTTAAAAGATCAGTACATGTTTCACGGATGGATGCCGATACATAAGGATTAAGTTCAGATTAAGTCTTCAAATGTGTAACCACAAATTATAGATAATAATTTAAAGTTTTGCCAATATATTTTTTCAATTTAACCTTTAACACCTTTTTCCTGTGATTTTTACTTAAAGAATAGTTCTAACTAACGCATATTATCCGTTGCCATATTTTTAAGAGTAAAAATGACTACGAAGAAATTTGGAACGAAACCCTATCGGCTACTTTTATTCTGTCATTACCAAGTTTAAGCCCGTATAATTCTACTAACCTCAAAATACATGCTTTAATCCGACATAATCGTTTGCATACGATGTATCGCAATCGTTTGATTTTTGTAAAAATTATTTGTTAGGAGAACAGTGGCATCAGCTCACAATTGTTTGATCTAGTTTTCTCTTTGGAATTTCAATTCATATCGCTGGTAATACCATTCGGCATGTTTTACTTTCCTTGTAAAGAATTAAAATACAAGATCCTTGAAAAGCTTTTAGCTAGCTTTAATTCGATATCGTGATATGCATATTTTTGGTAATGATACAAACCTACTGTTGGAAATAATGCCAGAAGACAAGATAAACATTTATAATTTATTATTGCCTTTCCATATGTATTAGTCTGTAAGAAAGTTATTATTACACTGCGTGAATACGTAACATGGAAAGTAAGTTTGATAACAATGAAAAGAAATTTCTTCACTTGCCTTCGTAACAAATTAAATTTAACAAGTTCATTCATTTGTT
>JAPDSC010069446.1:32810-48096 GCA_026290005.1 Latrodectus geometricus
TTATTTGATTACATTATCGTGGAAACAAAGAAATTGATTAATGATTAAATGAAATCTACTAAAAATATTATGTAATGAAAAAAAAAGGTGATCTAAATATCTAAATTATTTATCAAACAAGAATCAAATGTTTAGTTTGAAAATGCGTATTCAATAAACTATAAATGTTTCTTCCAATTTTTTTTATTCGGTTCTTTTGAATTATTCTAATATTGATACTTTATATTTTACATTAGTTTATTTTCTGGGAAGACAAAATGCGTATTTTTTTAAAAATTCTATATAAAGAAAAGCATTTTTAATGATGGATTTTAGAAAGTAAATGAAAGTGCTGTAAAACGATCAAACAAATGGATTCGAAGTTGCATGCATGTGAATCGCTCTTCCGATGTAATTTAACCTATCTTTCATTTAAAAAAAAGGAATCATTCTTTCATCCAATTTTAAAGACAGTTGCTCCATTTCACAACAATTTTATTCCGAAAAAATAAATAAATAGCTCGTTTTATATTCCTTTCATTTTACCTTTTCTCATTTTGGTTTCCACAAATAAGATTTTCTCAAAAATTTATATATTTTTTTCTTCTATTCCGGAGTAACGCAATTTAAGAATCTTACTCTGCGGCCGTAATACAAACAAAAATTATTCCCACGCAACATAACACAGACCGAAAGAGAATGAGCAAAAAATAAAAAAAAAGTGATTATTTATCTCCCTCGATTCCCCACCTTTCCTCCCCCATAGTAATCTTTCGAATAGACTCGACCCAGCATCTTCAAACTGATGCCAACGTACGAATGAGCATTTCTCTCTCTCAGTCGGTCGCTGTCAGCCGTTGAGGCCGTCTCAGAGGATTACTATCTGTGTTCTCAACTGAGTTTTCATTTCCACACGACCGGCGAATTGATCGTGCAGGAAAAAGGAAAATTGTTGTATTAACTTTTGTTTAACCACTTTTTATTGCTGCTGTGAAATTTTTGAAAATTGTGTTTTCGAACTTTAAATCCAGGGGATAATAATTTTGGACTTCATGTGAAGTTTGTTTTTTTGTGGATTACTGATCTTTTTAAACTTCGTTTTGTCCAGGTAATGTTTTATCTGAAATATATTTGTTTATTTACGCAATATGTGTTTTGAATATATTTATTAAAAATGTATAGTTAAGAATCATACGGATAAGATTTCATTTTATATCCTACAATAACGCCGAATGCAGTGTTTATAGTTAACATCAAATGAATTTGCATTGAATATTTTAAAGAAAAATTAAAGTTATTTTTTATTTTTAATTATAATTATTATGTTTTTTAACATTTAAACACGAATGTTTATTATTCATATACCAAATATGAATGGGGAAATATAATTTATTATCTTGTGTATAAAATGCATTGCTCATAAATATATTCGTACGAAATAAACAACGTTTAATTTTTGATCAAATTGCAAAATATACACTTAATATGACGGAAACATTTACTCAATGTTTTTGAATCGAGACTAAAAATTTAACTCTGATTATTTATGTTTTAATTAATTGCATTAACCAATCGAAGTAATACTGCACATCATATTTTTCCTTTATATGAAACTTAAACTATTTTCAGTAATTAATAAAATAGTTTAATTGATGGTTAAATTTTTGTGATTACTCATTATTTAACTTTTTTACTCTTTTCAAAAGGTTTGGGCTTTTTTTTAATTTTTATATTTTTCACTTTTATTTGAATTTTATTCAATATGAGAAAAAATATTTTACCTAATATGATAGTGACTGATTTATATTTACACGTTATGCATTTAATTTGATATTTATTTTATTATATAAAATCTTACGTGTGAAAAATAATTCTTTAAAGGAAATCTAAATATACCGTTTCCATTGAAAAAACATAAACTATAAATCTTGATTTATCATGGCAAAACTACTTTAAGTCTTGTAAATCTTTAATAAAATAAGAATTTCCTTATATTAGAAAAAAATACTAAATTTATCAAGTTATTTTAAATAAATAATAATCTATTTTGTAAATAAAAATGTATATGATGTTATTATGATCAGTATTATTATAGAAATTTTATAAATTTATACTTCGCATAATTTACGTAAATATTAATAAATACACTGTATATATCACTACCAATATGTAGACATAATTAATATAACTGGTTTATTTTTTAATAAATTTTTATGCCATAAGCTATAATATTATTAAAAAAGGTGATTTCCATTCTGGTATAAATTCTATGTATATTTTATCCACAGATCCTGAACTACTCTTAAATTTAAACTACATAACTTTTTAAATATTTGTTTATATTTAAAAATATACATCAAAAGTGATAATTTAACTGCCGGCACACACACACATTTATCATATATAATAATACTTATCACATGAAGTGACTTAACTATAGCTTAGTTAATTTATTTTCTTTTATAAATTCTTTTATTTATCTTAAAAAATAATTATTTTAAAAGAATATAATAAATAACCCATGGGAATAAAAATCTGACCACATTTTTCTTATAAATATTGAACATAAGAGTATAATAAAGTATCTATAAATCCAAGTTTAATCTTATAAAACAACAAAAAACATATTTTTATGAAAAATTCATTCCCATTCTCGCTTGAAAACATCTGTTAAATGCTAAAAATAAGAATATTAAAATGCAGATGCAATTTTCTCTTCAGAAAACATGTACAGAATTTGTTTATAGTTATGTATATTATTATTTTCATATTATTGCCTAATATTAATTTCACAAATTTGATTTTAAAATAAAATCAAAATTGGAATTAATAATATTCAATATCACATTAAATAAAAAATATAATGCATAGCTTTAACAATCATGAAAAATACTTTCAATTACCGCGAAGATAGAGGGCGCTAGTTATACTACCTTGAATCATGAGTATTGGATTCCGAGTTTCATGTAAAACTATTTGCGGCAAGTTTGCATAGATTAACGTTGATGCATCGTATGTGTTCAGATTTTAAAATAAAAATATATTTTTATAGGTTGCATATGTCTACATTATTCAATGCAGTATTAAAATCAAAATAACGAATTGATTGGAAATAACGTTCTAAAATTATAGCGTTTCTGTTTATATTTCAATTTAAATCCGATTTATTAAAGTAATAATTAAATAGTTTAAAATAGATTAAACTAATATGCACAAAATTTATTAAATATATTTGTTAAATTGGATATCAAACGATTAAAACAAATACATCGATTCTAAGTCCCCGATATTTAAAGAAACAAACTTTAAATATCGGGGACTTAGAAATGTGTTTTAATGATGTCAATGTGATTAAAAATATTTAAGCTGTACGAATTTATTAATTTTTTACAAAGTTTAATTATGTAGTTGTTTTCATATAATAATAATAATTTGTGGAGTATAATAGTTTTCATAAAATACGTGTTATTAAACGAGTTATATATCATAGAACTTAATAAAAAATTATATTAACAAAAATGTTTTATTAAATATTTTAAAATAAAATGAAAGTGGTGAAATTCATAAAAATATTTTAAATTATTTATTCCAGTCACATTAATATGAAATAAATTATCTTTGATTTTGTAAACGCATTACACGTATAAATCATTTATTATGTTCCTTAGAATAATAAATAGGTAAAAATATTCCTTGTGCAGTATTTTCGTGATAAATTACCACCATAATATTTATTAGATTACGCAATAAGTAAACTGATTCAGCAATATTAAGGAAATTTAATTTATCAAGATTAAGGAAAATCTGTATTTTTTTACTAATAGATTTCTCAATCACAGACGTTTGAAATAATGTGATTAATTCTAGATGTTTTTATTGGAGTTTTGAAACTTAAAAATACACGAGACGCGTTTATCTTATCTTATAAGGTAAACAGATTTGAGAAAGTAACAATCATAACTAGTTTTACCTGATTTTGTAAATTCTATTGAGCATTGTGTTTTGATTATGAAATCTGCAAATAACAAATTATTTTTCCACATTATTCATTATGCTAGAGGAAAATTTAATTTTGGATATTTCATAAATATATTCATAAATTATTCGTTTTAATGTAAAATATGGAAAATATTATAATTATTTTAATTTGTCAAATTAAATTGCTCATTTTTCTTTTCAAGAGAAAATCCTGGAAAAAAATATTATTGTTTGCTTATGAAATTAATATTTTAATATATTTTAATAATTACCTCATTTGATTCCATATTTATTAAAGAAATGCATTAAAATCTCTGTTGAAGATAATTATTCGAAGAGGGATGAATTTTTTTATTTGTTCCTATTTATCGTAAATTAAGCATTTTTAAGAAAATATATTTTTGCAAGTAATTGAATATTTTTTAATTAACTTTTAACTTTAAAACTAAATGTTAATTAACTCACTGCTCTGTATTTTGAAATTGAATGTCCCAAGTACATGTTCAACCACGATGGATATTATAACAGGAGACATGTTGTGCTTGGGTTTTATGAAAGTTTTCCTGGTTTTCTCCTTACGACCTGTGTATACTGTCTATGAAATATTCTCAGGTAGCAGACATTCAGTGGTTGTTAAAGGGCTTGCAACAACATCCCATAGTAAATCTATCTATAATAAATTGTTTATTTAAATTTGAACGCATTATATAAATAAATAATAATTATTATTGATAGAGTTCATTTGGAATTAAGTTATTATCAGATAATAATTAACTTAAATATACTAATAAATTTTTTAAGCAAATTTCTCATTGCTGGTTGTTTTAAAATAAAAAAAATTAAAATACATAAAAACCGTATTCTTTGATTAGATTATCATTAATTTTTCATGAGCTTTTCTTTATATTCTATTAGTATTCCAAATAATGTGTATTCCGATGTATATTAAAAATATTTAAAATGTATTCTGAAATATAAGGAAGCTTGTTTATAAATAAATAGAAAAAAATATTTAGGACAATCATGTGCTTAGCAATTTGATGTGTAAACATATGTCTATTCTATTCTATAATTTTTCAGTAATAATGACTGAAGTAATGCCATATAAATTATAATTTCAGAATTAATGACAATACTAGTTTGAAGCCTCTTTTTAATCACTAAATGATGCCAAATTCATTATTATGATAAAATAAGTTTTTCATTATTATTTTTTAAATGTAAGTTTAATAATGTGTGAACAAATGAATATTGATAAGCTGTTACTTTAATAATATAAAACTAAAATATTTTTATGAAAAATACTTAGTCTTTTATTCCTCAGTTAAAAAGCTCCTTCAGTTTTTTTAAACCTTACATTTTTTCTTATTTACCAATTGAACTATAAATTTTATCTGTGTAAGTCTCGTTATCATAAACATTCATAGAGATAAAGCAGATAAAACTTGATATTTGTTATGAAACAAGCGTCTAAACCTTTCACTGCTTTCAAATGTTTTTTTCAATGAACGGAGCAATTTTTATTGCTATATATTTATTCCACTTGTGTTAAATAATTATAGAATAAATTCACAAGTATCAATGGCATAATTTCAGATATTTTATATGTGTACATATAAGTTTATCTCTATTAATTGTACTCAGTTTGATTGTAAGGTGGATAATTTCCAATGTTTTGTGTATTCGTTTATTTTAAGATCAAAAAATTATTTCCAAAAAAACTAACGAATGTAAATATTTTTTATACGAATATTATTCTAGCATGTTTCATTGGTTAACTATAATTCATAAAAATAAATTGTAATTTTAATTTTAATTATGCATTTATTATTTCAATTCAATTGCATTAAACATTTCAATTTAATGTATATGTTTGTCGAATGTTAGAAAAACTCTGACTTTTGTACCTTCTTTAATGACTACTACAATCACGTTATCAAAAATCAGCTGATTGTTCTTAGAATACCATATGTTGGCTAAAGTTTTGAAGTTAGAACACATGATGTTCGTTCATTATACAAGGTAAGCAAAGAAGTCCTTGCCGTTTTCGCATTACCAATGAGTGAAATCAGAATAAATATGCAAATTAGTATATGACATGGTTGAGACACCAATAAATCGAGAGTGAGCATATCAATCGTTATAAAAGCAGGTCCACAATGCACATTCATCATTTGCAACTCGGACAGTAAGCAGAAAAATGGACGTGTTGGAGGAGCTCATTCGGAATTGTTTGCTTTACGACCTCAAAGGGAGCTTTCTACTTCAAGTCTCCGCATATGTCAAGCGTTTAGGGATAGTGCTGCAAATGAACGTACAGGAAGGCATTGTTTTCACAAATTCTGGTTGGGAAATTTGTTCCTCTGTGATGAAACTCGCAGTGGACGACCACAGGTCCTGGATGATAAAGCCCTGCAGGTGGCCATTAACGAGGATAATAGTCAAACGTGTATTGAACTTGCCAAACAATTTAACGTTTCTGGAGAAACGATTAGACTTCATTTGCACTGCTTAGGTAAAACGTACAGACTGAGCAAGTGGATTCGTCCCTCACTGATGAAAATCTACAAGCAACAAGTACTTGTTTATCTTTGCTTTCTCGACATCTTTGCACATCCGTATTCAATCGAATGCTGTCCGTTGATGAAAAGTGGGTCCTGTATAACTCTCTCAAACGTTCCAAATATTGATTGTCACTCCAAAGACACTGTCCCGCACAGCTCAAGACTATACACCTATATACCCACACAAGATTATGATTTGTGTCTGGTGTATTAGTCGTCAAATGGTTCATTAGGAGCTGCTACCAAATGGATAAATGGTCGTTGCGGATCAGTATTCACAGGTATTCAACAGGAATTGCAACACAAGGAACCAACACTGGTTAATCGGAAGGGTGTACTGTTCTTGGCCGATAACGCGAAGCCGCAAGTCACACTGCTGGCCAGGAACACCATACAGTGATATGGGAAACTTTGAGCCATCCTCCGTACTTACTTAACCGTGCACTAACAGATTACCATTTCTTTTATTCCCTTCCTAGACAATCATCTTCGTGGAAAATCCTTCACCATTGAACTGACTTAAGCCAAGCACTCACGGACTTCTTTGCATCGAAAATCGCCGAGTTTTAACACAAGGCGGCTGTAAAACTGAAGACATGTTTGCAGAAGGTGTTAGATGCCCACGTTGATTACTTTGAGTACTAACAATAGGCTACACTTTCTGTAGGTCATGTTCTTTTAGGTCGTTAAAAACGCCTCTAACTTTCTTATTTACCTTATATTATACAGTTATCTGCGTATATCAGTTTTATGAAGCATGCTCTAAATATTAAAATAGTGATAATAATACAGTATGTTCATAACACACAAAAATTGGTTATATATAGAGTGATCGGTAAATGAAACGTAATGAAAATAAAATTCATCTTTAATTAACATCCTAAACAGTGACAATTAACGAAATCGTATTCGTACGTATGTGATCATCATTTAAAATGATCGTTTTATGGGTTTGAAAACATTTAGTAAGTAATCCTTGAAACCATTGTAAGCGAAACCTTGTAATCATTGTAAGCGATATTATGTGGTTACCGTTGCATTGAAGTCACCATTATTTGGAAATTTTGCTTCATTAATTCGTATTGAAAGACGATGCTTGTTTTCAACTTAAGTTTATTTTAAATAAATGAAATTAAAAATCAAACTTATTTTTAAAAATGAGATACAAATTATAAAGCGTCATTTGCTGATAATTTCTTTCATTTTCTTGACCCACCTTTTCTGTCGTATCAAATGAGATAAATTTTTGTTTATTCAATTGGTTGTCGAAGTTTGCTTATTTTGTCTATGAAGAAGATTCTGGATTCAGTTCCAATAACTGTGGAACAATGGATAATAGATGATGAGATGATCCTTAATTGTGCAGCAAAAAATAATAGCTTAAAGTTTAGGAAATATTTCAGAAAATACGAGATTAATATACAAATAATTTTAATTGCAAACATTTGGCAACAGCTGTATTTATTAATTTTTGGTGAATTTTTGCGATGCACTAAAAATGTAATGATTTTTATATTATAAAAAGGCATTAATATTAGAACTTTTACATATATTAATAACACGTGAAAATAAAATGAAAATTTTCTTTTTTCACTTCAACACATTTTTAACAATCATTCAATCATTTTTTAAAAATAATTTCTTGTAGCAATAAAATTTTTAAAAAAAATTTTAAATTTGCGAATTTTTAATTTTGTAAGTCTCACACAATATTTCAATCAAATAGTAAATATATTATAGCTATTTACATTTTAATTAAGTAATTTAAGCTTTAACTTCTTCGATTGTATTTCATCTTTGCCTCTCTTTTAAGATTGTTTCCTCTTATTTTAAAAAATTTATTAATGAACTTTACTTAAATTCTTAACATTTAACTAATTTATAATAAGAGAGTTGTAATTATCTTTTTATTTATTATTTTGTTTATATCTACTAGCCATACTTGAAAAACGCTGAATAATTCATGCGTACAGTGAATTTTATTTTATTTTAGAATTATTTGTATAACTGTTGAGAATTCTCCTCGTTCAGAGGAGGTTTATTGCACATGAGTCAAGCTATTTTAAATATTTTCCTCATAAGCACTCAAGTTTTAAAATCTTATTTTGAATTTTAACAGCTTACAACTTATTTAAATATACTCTAATGACAAAAATAAAGACTGAATAAAGCTCTTTTGTGTAAGTTTTTTATTCATAAAATAAATAGTTTCAAAGTTATTACAATATGCAAATTATACGAAATTTATTGCAATATTTTAATCAATATGCTATTCTTTAAGTTAAAATCATTGTAGTCTCGTACTGAATCTTGTCTTGTTTCATTATTGTAATCTTATTCTCAATAGTTGCTCAAACAAATAAGAAAAATCATGATTTAAAGATTTAATATTTTTTTTATCATACCAGTAGTCACTTAGTAGTACTAAATTGTTTGACCTTAAAATTATCCGTGAAAGAATAAGTTTATCAAATTTCAAGCTCAGGTCTTCAAAACGCAGCTTTGTTCTTCCTTCATTATACAGTTTTATTCTTGTTTCAACTGTGTCTCTTTTGGAATACATGTGCAATGTAGCACTCACATATTCATAAATAGAACCTTTAAAGCAACTCAACTAAAAATCCTGATGATTTATAAGAAATACCTTTATTAAAAACTGTTTATAAATTTTCCACGAAATATCAAGAGTATTTTAAATGGCTTTGAATTTCGCTTCAAAAATTCCTTTCGGTCTCTTTTTTTTTATCGAAATTCGTGCTTAACCAAATTCGTGCTTAACCATTTTTTTTCAATATTCTTACAAAAAAGATCTTTATTAATTCTCTTTGAAATGTCGTGAGTTGTATGATTTTTAAGGAACCCACGTGTTTTCCTAAAATTAACACGGTAAAAAATATCGATTTGAAAGCAGTTGAAAAATTTATATTGCAATACCGTTATTCTTCAATTAAAAATAATATGTATGCGTTTTTTAAAACTGAATTAGAAAATAATTTAAAATGTTATTATTGCTTTATAACGCAATATGTAAACAATTCTTATTGTAATGGCCCCAAAATTTAAATTTCTTTAGTCGTGTTATTTTTAGAAATACTTGTGTGATATAATATATTTTTGATATTCTTGCCATTAAATTTTTAAAAAAATTAAATACTTTAACAAGTAACCAAATTAAAATTTTTTCCGTTAAGGATAAATAAAATTTTGATATAAAAATTTTTTATTTTGTTACTTCCAAGAAATATAATTTGTTTACTTCATGTTAAAGTGTTTGACCTGCGTTTGCGGTAAAATTGTCACTTTAAGTAAACATAACTGATTATAAACTTTCATAACATAAATAGAGTTTAAATGTTTTGCATAGTTATAATAGAAGATTTGTTTGTTTAATAAAACGGAAATTGACATTTTCATAAAAAATTGCATTTGAGTTCCAAAAACTATTTATTTTTAATTATTAAATAACCCTTAGGCTGTATATTTTAAAAAAAAAAACTTTTCATTCCTTTCCAAATTCATTTCAAGAGTATGTTTTATATATTCGGTTTATATAATCCCATAAATATTACTTTTACAACCAGAAAATAATGATACAATAATTAAAATCTAAACAGCATTTCAAGCTAAGAAAATATTTGCAGACTCATTTGTAAGAAACCAAAACAAAAATGCTAAAACTGAATATACTATTTTTTATGTTGTGAATTAGTTTTTGAATAAAGTATATAATAATTTTTGATATACCATAAAATATATGATATTACATTTCGAAAAATTAGATGAATTTGTTTATTACATTTCGATTTATGATAATCCCAAATAGCTGTTTAACAACATATTCAAGAAAATGTAATATTTTATTTATTAAAATTGATAATTGCTCTCTGTGTAAATAAAATTGTCATCTGCTTAAAAATTAATGAAATAATAATTTTTTTTGTTAAATAATTTCAGTGTAATTGTGTAATTAAAGTTGGGATAACTTAAAACTTATTTATTTTTTATATAAATTTGCTTTTGCGCTGAATTTAATCTAGCCATTGATTTATAGGCAAAGTGATTGTTACTTCATATTTTTACAGCCAATTTTAATTAAAATTACTATAATCGGTGGTAATTTCATTTATATCTATAAAATAACTTTGTAAATTTGTCTGCTGCTAAAAATCTTTTATTCTTTGTTTTTAAAAATAATTTCATTGAAAAAATTGGGAGTTAGTATAAAAATATATATAGTTTAGAAGTTAAGTCATTTCTAAATTTTGTTTTAAAAAATATAAAATTGTAAAATAATTGATATAATCTTTAAAAAAATTATATTATACAAAAAAATCACTCTTTTAACTTGAAGATTCATTTTCTAAAATTCCTATTTTAATTTAAAACTCATTGAATTTTAATAATTGAAAAATCGCAATAGAAAAAATAATCAAAATGTTACTTTTTTAATTTTTTTATTTTTTTATTTTAATTTTTTTTTGTATACTCTGAATACATACTTTGTATCAATAATCTGCCAACTTTTAACATTTTATCATGTCGCTGGACAGTAAACAGACTTACGTTTCCTTTTCTCGAAAAACAAATGCTTAATGTATCAAAAGTTAATCATATTTTGATTAGGAAGAAAGCTTTCTCCTGTGATACTAGTTCTCACGGTCAAAGTTAAATAAAACTTTTATTTTTGCTTGCCTATTTCTTAATCTACCCGTGGCGCCATGCAAATGCTCTAGATTTTAGAATACATTTCTTGGAAATATTTTAGTGATAGTAAAAGTTCTAGTTTGGAAGGAAGCAGAAAATCAAGCCTTTATCTCTCACTACTCATGGATTCCACGAATTCCATGTTTGAATAATGCCGACTGTTATCTGAAGAAAAAGGAAAATTAGTCGGTAGATTTGGTTCCCTTTATCGAATTAGTTTTTTTTCGGTTATGTTTCTTTTCAAGAAACATTAAAATGAAAGTAATTCCTATTCTACATTTTTTTGTAATTATTACTCTACTTTATTGCTGTTGTTGACCTAAAGCATATATGTAGCTTGTTTTTATTAAATATGGTGGCAATCAATATAAAATTCTTCAGTCGTTAAATGTAATATCTGCTTGAATAAAAGAAAAGTATATTGCCTGGATGCATACATAGGACACTAAAATGTGAATTCAATTATCAGTAACAAATTGTGATGCATGTAAACTTTTTAATAAAATT
Source organism: Latrodectus geometricus (assembly GCA_026290005.1). Classification (NCBI taxonomy): domain Eukaryota; kingdom Metazoa; phylum Arthropoda; class Arachnida; order Araneae; family Theridiidae; genus Latrodectus; species Latrodectus geometricus. Next base: position 44,543 of record JAPDSC010069446.1, read on the forward strand.
ATTTACTAAAAGCAGTCTCTGAAGTCAAATGTTTATCAGATTTTGAAACAATAAAATTTTCTCAAATTATAAATCAAATAACATTTAATTTATAATTTAATTTATAATTTAAGAAAATAGTATGTATACTTTTATACATATAGTAGATGGCTTGATTTTCCCTTATGTGATCACTTCTTGAACCAACGATCTAATTCTATCTGAAATTACTGTTTAAAATGGATCCAAACCGTTGAAAAAACATGCGATGAAATCCAACCTAAGAACAGTTGAATTGAAAACCTAAAATATTGATATTTTAACTAACAACATATTTATAGTCTATTTTTAAACATCAAACAATCAAATATTCAATACTTGATTAAGCAATATGACTTGATATTTGATTAATTTGTTAATCATTTTTTTATTTTATTTTTACTGTATATAGATTTATGTTAAATGTTTTTAAAAATAATAATTCATTTACCTCTGCATGGAAAATTTATAATTAAAACAATTAAAAAAACCCTTATATTAGATTTAATGGACGTGAATGGACAATATGTCAAAGCATAGTATATACAAAATATAAAATCATATTTAACATAATATATATATTGAATATAACTTTGGAATATTTCTTATTGATTTCATGAGCCTTATAATGCGTCTTGATTAACTGATCTGTCTCTTGTCTTCTAATTTTTTTATTTGTTTATGTATATTTATATGTAATACTTTGTTCTACATTCGTTTAATGTATTATATATTAATAATATAAGCTTTAAAATGTTTGATAAATACACAAAATGATGAAATAAACAAAAGTTTATAAAAATATTCTAACGATTTTTTTTCTTTTAACGGGAAATCAATAAAATATAAATACGTCAATTTCTTTAGCAGAATAACGGTTATCCTGCAAAGAGCACTTCTTGTAAATAATTTTTTTTTTCATTTGGCACTCAGTGTCAATGGCAGAAAAGTTGAACTTCACTTCAGACGAATCCAGAAATAATTCTTTAAACAATTCTAGAGCCATTGCCACACAGGGCGATCAAATTCACGATAAGACCGCAAATGACAAAGAAACTAGCTTTGATCCGCTAGGCAACGTCAAGTTTTTTCTGAGCTCTGTTCTTTAAATTCATTAAAGCGTCTTCCTCTCGTGTCTTTCCCCCCTCAGCGTTCGTTTTTTTTTCTCTCTTCATTTAGTATTTCTTCCTCTCCACTGTTTCGTGAGTAACCCAAGAAGCTCTTAAAGCTGGTTGACACCGACGCCTTCCTGGTAAAAGAATGTGATTGCCAATTTCCAACTGTTCCTAGTAAAAATGTTTTAATGGGGAATACGGTTACAAATATTTATGGCTTGTCATGTGTCAAATTTCTGGCTTTTTTATTAAGTTGTAGTTTTTACTGTAAATTATGACCTAATTCTGTATGGATTTTTTTGAAGGAGTATTGATGTTGTTCGCTATAGATTTATGTATGATGCCTATTTTGATATGAAACATTCATGCAACTAAATCTTCTAACTTGTCTCAAAATTTGCAAAATGTATGAGGAAAAAATATTTTTTTCCATCTTATGCTCAAATATCAGTTCTATTGAAGTCTATTGTGAATATAGTCACATATTATATTTTTGGTTGCATTCTTCTTTCTTTTGGAAAAAAATGACAGACGTACTAGAATCAATGTATTTATATGTCACTTGAATGCACAGTAGGCTTTCATCCTCCACAAAACAGTACGTTCTGTTTTTCTCCACAAAACACTAAGACGTAATGGGAAATAGAGACTAGTGATTTTGAATTATACCAGTTGGCAAAACCAATACCTAAACCAGTACTCTCCTTTATAAACTATCCCTGCGACAAAGGAGGACATTCAGCTTCAATTAATTAACTTGTATATGTCGGGATTTTTTCATTTGATTTTCGATTGAATTTGTTACCTTCTTTCTGAATTTTTTTACAGCAACAACCAAGCAAGAAATCCTGAAGTCTTTTTCTCATAACTTTATATTTAGCTTATGACTGGAACTGTAGTATGGGAAAAATTCTTATTCGAGTTACTAAGTATCTCAGTCGGTACTTAATCCAACCTAGATTTTTGTGCTGAGAGAACCTATGCATATAAAAATAATTTATTATTAAGTGTGCATCTGTGGTTGTAGAAATTTTGAAAGTATACCTCAAATTCAAATATAGGCTTCGTTCTTTGACCATGATTCAGAATTATAAGGCTTCTGATCATGTATAAAAATTTCAAATCTGCAGAAAAGACAACTGGAGATGTACGGTACAATATATTTTACAACTTTTCTTTGCTGGTGCAAATACCGATAAATGAAAAAATAATCTCATTTATATTAGAACTATGAAATACTTTTAATACATTCTCTGAAGCTAGGAATGCCTTAACCTAAATGTATTACAAAGCTCCCGGATATTTGAACTATTATGGAAAATAATTCTCCCTTATTTCGTAACAGAACTAAAAAAATGAGGGTATGTGAGAGAGTTATACGAATATAGAGTGCAGAACACTGGGAAGCTCTAACGCATCTTCCAGCAATCTCTTGGAAAATCCCTTGAAGCCCTTTCACTAACGGAATGAGATCAACCATTTAACGGATTACCATCAATGCTCACATATTTTCGAATCACTTTTTCCTCGTAGATGGGAGGGAACGTATTCTTGTTATCACGTCCTCTTAATTGCAGGTCCTGACGTGGGGTCCGGCAGTTGCGCCTTGTAATCGGATATGACAGATTGATGAGTTATCTCATTCCTCTCAACGGATCGAGGACATAGGAAAAAAATTGAAGGGGCCCCTCTATGAAGACGCTTCGTGACGGGGAATCCAATATTTTTATAGCTCTCCAGTTGGATTTATGACTTTTGAAGTAATTCAGTCACATTACCGGAGTGTGGCCATATATTTTATTCTCAGATTCTCACCGGAGGTAGGAATTCTCTAGTTAAAATTCTGTGAATGCTTCACTCCGGAATATCGGATACCTTCAAAAATATACTGACCTGGAGGTATGTAATTAAATACAAACAGACTAGTCAAGTACTAACTGTTTGAAGATGTTCCTGTGTGAGGCATCCGTATTCCGACCTACTTAAAGAGAACTATCATATAAATTTGAAATTTTCTACTAATACGTTTTTGTTTTTATCTGTTTCGTTTTTTTCTTTCCTACTTATACGGTTTAGTTTAGTGAATAAATCGTATTTAGAAAGATCTTGAAAATAGAAATTTGGGGGAAAAAATCGGGTCACTAGGTATTTTTAAACGATCATAAATGCATTTTATATATTTTACATCGTTCATATGCTTAAAATAATGTACAGCTCTTGACATCATTTGTCCATAGCATAATTGGTTATTAATTTCTACCATGTTTTTACCAAATTATAATTAATGTCGTATTAGTCACAATACTTTCTACAGATGTCATTTAAGTAAGAATATGTTTTATATTTATAAAATGATATAAAAATTCTTAATTCATTGTGTTTAAGTCGATTTTTTCACAATTCTTAATCCATTGTGTTTAA